>JARHVA010008092.1:435000-442500 GCA_037957365.1 Torreya grandis
GGCACTAGGTAGAGTAGTATATGGGTGCATAAAAAGGAGACTGATAGAAAGTTCTTTTATAGGAGTGAAATTTGAAATATCTCAGGAAGGGATGGTAGAAATAACTAGTAATAACATCAAAGAAAAAGGCCTAAGGGGGATGTAAAAAGGGGACCCTTACCAAATGACTCACCAATAAGAGGTTCTTTAGATTTCAGTGCTTGAAATATTAAGACCTTGGCTTTTTGAAATTCATCTTCATGCACCTCTTGTGTTGGATCACCTTATAGTGAATTTTGTGCCTCCTTGAGTGCTTAATTGTGTGGGATCTATGGTATATTCCCCTTTGTTCTCTTGTGATAAAATCTTATTTCTCTCTTAGTTTGTGGAGAATTCATCTTTTGGGGAAGAGGAGAGATAATCATGATAAATGTTAGGGTTGTTAGAGCCATTATTTATACTTCATTAAAAAAATCAAACAAATGATCCCAATATCTTTTCCTCATGTGTTTTGCTCAAATTGAGTAAGCTCCTCTACTAGATCCTACTTAACCTTCCTCAATTCAATAGTTGAAGCTTGAAATAGAGGAGTATGGTCCTCTTCCTCTTGTGTAGGGGCATGCATTTATTCTTATTCTTGTCATTATTCCCATATTGTTGTAAGTGATGCCTCACCTATAAATTATTATTACTTAGCTTGCACCCAAATGACTCTAGAAGTAGTCCCCCAAATGGGTTTGTACCTATAGACAACCAAGCTTACTCCATGAAAGGCTTGTGCATTTGAATCTATTTTAAACATTCTTGGAATATACCAAGTCCTAAAATTGGTGACTTGCACCATGACACAACTAGCCTAATGTGGGCCCTAGTTATTTCTCTATTATGCTTAGGGTGAGTTCATAAGGCGTATGCCTTATGTGAATTAAAGTTGGCATAGTCAAGTATAAAATTTTGAGTGTAGAAATACAATCCCATGTTTTTAGCTAAGTGTAAGAAGTCAAGACCTGACCAAGACATAAAACTTATGCATAACTTTTTTATAACACTACCAACCTATTTCACCCTAAGAATAACAAAAAAAAATTACAGAGAGAAACCTATAAAAACTAGTGGTTTTGATTGGTGGAATAAATATAATAAAATTAATAAGGGTGAACCTAATCATTTCCATCATATTTTAATCCATCTAGAGTAATAAAAAATGCACAAGGCTGCATGGATGTTATGTTGAAAAAATAATTTATTTCACAATGGAATGACATGATCAATTTTGAAGTCAATGACATTGATTTTTAGAGGGACATGTGTAATAATTAAAGTTATGTTGAAGCAAAAGGTAACATGCTTGATGAATATGAGTTCAATGAGACAACAAATGAAAATCTAAAAGTATATGCCAAAACTAAATTTTTTTTATCAATACCATGTAAGTCATATCTATTGTATGCTAATTTAACATTGATAGACTTGAAAAAATGGCATGGATAGACTGAGATATGTATTACCATGTTGATGAGGTAAAACTATACTGATATATTTATTTTTGATAATTTTAACAAATTATATAGTTGTAGATAAATACATCCATTTATCTATAAAAGTAAAAATAATTAAAAATTTAATTGAAATTTGAGAAAGTTATTAAAATATGAGTTAATTTTAAAAGGAAGTATGATTCTAGCTACATATAGATATGCATAAAAACACATTCCTTCTGAGGGTTTGACTATAATAAGTATGATGATTGTGTTAATGATTATATGTTACTTTTGAGAGACTATAAGGATGAAATGATGTGTAATATTTATGTTTATAGACATTATCTCAAAGGTGTGAATGTGTCCACAATTTCATAAAAGGTATTGTAATGTTTTTCTATCATTAACTCATTGAAGTATATATATTAGTGCAAAGACTTTGCAAGATTAATAAGTTGGAATTATGAAAATAGGAGAAACTAAAAGGGCGTAATTCATAAATTAATTGTTTTAAAAGTAATGAACTATATTGATAAAATGTTCCTTAAATTATTTTATATAAATCATCTAATGTTAGGCTTGGATCTAAGTATGGAGTGAGTAATTTTAGTAACATGTACATAATATACTTATTGAGATTGTTATTAAATATAATTATAATATTGATATATGGTTTAAAATAAAAAAAGACAAAATTATACTTTCATTTTTTATTATAGGGAAGAATCAAGTGCAAAATATGGATGTCTATCTTACACCACTTATGGAGGAGTTGGTTGAGCTTTGAAATGTAGTGTGTATGTTTAATGTCTCAATATCAATGGGAAAGAGAGACTTAAATTGCTATTGAATTTAATGCTTATGTATTCATGACCACCCATGATTTTTAAAATTTTATGTATTCAATTTTTACCATTCACATTCATATTAGTAAGTTATATAATTAAAATTATTTTGATAAATATATGTAGGTTTTTTTAGTAGGTATTTACATGAATTAAAAATTTACATGTCCAAGGCATGGTGATGAATTGACCAGTATATGATAAAATAACCTTAAGAATTTTGTTTATGAAGGTCACATGATATTCCTATCGATGTCCTACCCATAATAGGATTTAAAAAACAAGTTTGATGGCACAATTAAAATAAAGGATCTTTCTAATATGTTACCACAAAGAGACTAATACAAGTTATTTTAATAGGATCTTCAATAAGAAATTGATGAATAAAATGTCATAATTCCAAATGTGATGAAGATATTATTGAAATTACATGATATTCCATATCAAAAAGATATCTTTATCACACATATTATTGACCCAATGCACACATTGAAACATTGTGTTGAATATTTTAAAAAACACATAATTTTGAAATAAAATGACAAATTAGAGACAAAAATGGACATCAAGGTGTTAAACACAGAGATATTACTAGAAGTGTAATCTAAAATATGGCCATCTGGGATGTGAAAGAGTATTTTGGGTGATTTAAATATATAATAAATAGAAATTAATAAATGTGATGAGGAAAATTCAGATGTCAACAAACTAGGGGATATTGTGAGGCCTTAAGTTTTATAGTGCCAATTATGTTGGACCTTTTGTTATGATATTCATGTATTATTGTGTAATGCTCTTTATGTTACTTGAGATAAAATATTATTATTATTATTATATTATTACTGAGAAAATGTATTTTATGTTTCTTAAAATATTAGTTTCTTATATTACTATTAAGATGTTGGTCGTGGATGATTTCACTTTGAGTATTGAGATGTGTAGTACAATATCATATTAGTTGAGTTAATAATTATAGATCATGTGGTTTGATATTAAGGATATATTGATGTTATCACACTAATATTATCTCATATATATTATTGATATGTCGTGTTTTAGATGTTTTACATATGCATTTTGTGTTGTTAGATATCTCTTGATATGTTTACATTCATTAAATTTGGCTACTTAAGGTAGTGTAATATTATTTGTGAAATGATGTGAAAGTGATGAGGAATACTAAGTAAGGTAATTGGGACTCTAACATACATAAATTCACTATAAATTTTATTTTTTTAGTGGATTCATGATTCCCTTAGATTAAAATACAATCCCAATGTTAATGTTTAATCTAATATTAAGTTTTGATGCTTTTTTTATCCTCCTAGCACTTTTCACACCCCCTTGGAACTATTAATTGCATTTTTACAAGACATTATAAGTCATCTTAACATAAAATCAAGTCCTAAATGTAAATTTGGAAACCATTAAGTGGTGTCCTTAGCCTAAAATGGAATGGGAAATTTGACCCATGTTTAAAAGTGGATATAAAGTGTTTTAGAGATGGTTCTTAGTGTATTTAAAACCCATTTTAACCAAGGGATGGTTTTAATTTTTTTTATTGTTTAAAACGTTATAAGAAAACCCATATGTCCATTTATATAATGGGAAAGTGATAAAATTAATGGGTATGGGTAGGTCTTGCTTGCCCACATGGGTGTGTAAGGTGAGTTAATACAAGAGAAGACATTTAAGAGAAAAACTAAGGAATGGGAAGGGATAAATGTCAACTTCCCATTAGCCATTGGGTTGGAATTTGTTTTTTATAAGACAAAGTAAATACTTCATTGCATGATTTTTTTTCTCTTTTTAAAAATTAGAGAGTTGAGAAAATCTAGAATAAATAAATAAATGATCATGATAGAAAGGAAAGCTTGGTTTTGGAGGGAGTTAGATTTCTAAATACACTTGTATAATATATAATTTGTGTAGTTTCAAGTGGTGGAGATAAGACAGGTATTTAGGTCACCCATGCATGATTAATTTCATTATTATGAAGAAAAACCTCTCTTCTCCTCTCACCTTGTGATGTTAAAATGATATAAAGCCATTTGTCTCACCCTCTCTTATTATTATTCTCCATGGTTGTGCCTATGGCCACCATTTGTAGTTTTATTTCCTCTTAGCTTGGAGATGAAAAATTCCTATATTTTTGTTAGATATTTTTACAACCCTTTTGAAATTTAAAATTGTAATGTTATGTTGCCCAAATGGGCTTAGATTTTTCTACATTGTAGGTTATTTCATGTGTATGGTTTGAGAAGGGAAACCAAGTTATAAGTACTCATAAAAATATCCAATGCATAAGGTTTATGAAAATGTAAATTATCATTTTTCCAATGTCCTCCCATGTCAAGGGAGATTCCTTTGAGAAAGGGATAATCTCCAAGTCCTCTTTTCATGCCCATAGTGTGGAGAGTGGACATTCTCATCCATAATGGGTGAGTGTGGAGTTTTGATAAGTATTGATTATTTGTGGATGTTATGTGTGTTTTTTGCATGTTCATACAAGATTTATTTTATTGATGTTATTTAGGTTTTGTTTTGGGGTAAATGTGGAAGCCTACTACTATACATAAGTTATTAGGTGAGACTTCTAGTTGTACATCTAGTTGAGCTTGTTATATTACCATTATCACCATCCTTCCTTTATTTTATTAACTTACATTAAAATTATGGTGTGATATATGCTCATAGATGGGATTCCTATGTTTGGTGGTGCCTAGGGTAGCCACTTAATGATGTAAAAAAAATGGGAGGCAAGCCCATCCTTAGCTTGGACTTATAAGTACAGTTGAGAGCTTGCTTGGACAATAATTTTATTTCAGACATTTAAAAATATAAATGATAAGAAAATGATTATTTAATGGTTTTAATCAATTTTTATGTAATATTATATTGTAAAAAATGTGAAATATAAGGAAATAAAAATATGATGTAATGATTACGAACTTTCATGAATTAGTTGTTATTTAAAGTGCTAGTGGAAAGAAGAAAGAGTAAATGTAATGAAATAATTTTTTAATGCTTTGAATCAAGTTATAAAATTGGCATGAAAAATATCATTTAATTTTTTTCATAGTTTATCAAAAATAATATTAAAATATTGTTTCATATTCTTATTTGAATGCATTTTGTTATGTCCAAGAAGGGTTAGGTCCATTTAAATATTTTATATGAAATACTTAAAGTTTATATTTTTCCCAATTTTAATTTTAGTTTAAATAAGATTAACTAGGGTTCTAATTCATTTTATGATTTAAGTTTTTGATTTACAAAATAATTGTTGAATTTTCAAAGTTAAAATACTAAAATTGTGTAATTTCCTTTATAATTTTTAAAACAAAAATTTGTAAATTTTGTACACATAAAACAAGGACAAAAAGTGAAAAAACCAAATTTAGTTTTTTTTTAAATAGAACTTGTTTCCTTTTGTTTTATGAATTCAGGAATTATGGGTTGTTTTTTAATAAAATTTTAAAATTTGGGTGCATATAAGGTAGTTTCAATTTTGATAGACCCCTTGGAAGAGCACATACCCTTTATTCATATGAAAACTAGAATATAGGCGAAAAGTAAATGATATGACCATGCAATGAGAGTTTTGGGGTCCTATGATATAAAAATTAGCCTTAAGGAAGTTATCACCATAGTCAAATTTTAGCGGTACCATATAAGCATCACCACCTTAAAGTTTGATGGTTTGGGGAGAACACATGGCTTTATGCCATGTAGTTAATCCACCACTGCCTATTATTTTAAACATTGGAAGTCAATTTTTTTTATAACCAATTACCTTAACCAAAAAATATATTTAATTAAACAAATTCATTTTTTTATTTAAAATTATTCATTTAGATATTTATTAATGCCTAAGATCAAGAATTGCATTTCTTATAATAAAATGAAAACTTTTATTTATACATGAATCATTTTTGTGCATCTATTTATGGAATATTCAATACCAATAGATGGGGTGACTTGAAAGGGATCCCCCATAATATTTTGGCCCTTTTCCAAAATAAAGTATTTTTAAGGCATTGAAGTTTCATATTGTTCAAGATATGACTCTGTTGTCTAAGAGAGGGGATTATTGATATTTTTTTCATCTATGGGATCTTAAAATCCTTGAGATGGGTAATTCTAAAATGGAAACCTCATTGATTATATATACCCTACTACATGAACTAAAAATATAATATTGAAACTAAAAGTAAAAAGTTTTATCTTCTTTAATATTTATGGTGGTCATTAATGGTTGTGGTGGAGCTTAAAGCTCCTAAAGGATTATTCAAAAACTATAGGAGCCTTAGACTTTTTTAGAATATGGGTACATATAAAACCAATCCAAACATGTTTTTAACAAAATATATTTTTTAAATGAAATAAAATGGAAAAATAAAATATTCTTGGAAACTCCATTAATGGTAGTCATCCAAGGATAATGGAGGAGAAGAGGGATGACTATGGAAAATTCATACTTTAATACCTCCTTCCACTATTCCAAAACCTGAGATTGAAAAATAAAGAGTTATTTGAAACCTTTATTTCCCTTCTTAAGGGTTTCTAGGGTTTCCTCATCATTAACCAAATCAAATGATTGAGATGAAGTAATCCATTCTTAAGAGGCTAATCACAGACACTTTAGACCAATTTTGAATTCATATAAATAATATGCATCCTTCTTACTAATAAATTTTCTAAAAATGTAAGACATCTTAAAAACTATATTAAATTGTGACTATAGGTGCATAATGAGCTCTATGATTGGAAAGAATAGTTTGGGGTCCTCATTAAGGCACATTGAGAGTTAAGATGAATCATTTAAGCCAATGGTTCCTCAAAACCACCTCTTTTTAGTTTCACGTACATTATATACCTTGGGGATGTGGGACATTATAGGTTTTATTAGAGTGTTATAGATTTGTTTTATATCCTATAAGCCAATTAGAACAAGTGGGGTTGACATGATTGAGTAGTGACCATGAAATATTTTCCATTTCCATTTATATAGTTTAGGCATGCTATTTTGTTTTGAAAAATTATGCATCTCATGCCATGAAGATGTATATACAATGGGTAAATTAGTTGTGGAGAATGTGAATTTTACATTTTTAAAAAATATTTAATTGTTTTGGTGTGGTTTCAATCATGTTGATCTCTTAACATGAAAATTATCCCTTCGAATGCATTCA
>JARHVA010008092.1:447500-507500 GCA_037957365.1 Torreya grandis
AAATGGGTTAGTGATCTCATAGCATCGAGCTAAACCCAAATACCCCTCTATCAGTGGGTGATACCTACATATGCACTACTCTGAAGATGGCCTTGGACTAATGTAATTATCCTTTATGAGGGGGATTGTGTGCATAAAGATACAATGTGTGATAAGAAAGTAAATAGAAATGACCTGGTTTATAAATTGAAAAATATGGCTTATGGGATGATCCTTTAGTAATTTATACATTTATATGTCCTATCTCTATGAATGATATGGAAATTATAAAATAGTTAAACTTTACTCAATTGAATGTTTGATTGAATGTGTTTAGTATTGTTCTTTATGAGTTACTAGGTCTATACTAGGTGAGCGATGAATGAGGGTTTATCTTGTATATATATCAATCCTTTTGGATAATATCTCACATTATATAAATTAATATAACCATAGTGATACATTTCATTTTCAAATTATGTGAATTTCAGGTTATTAGAGACTCGCATTGGACTATGACATTTGTATCTACATAGGCATATAATTAGGATGCAAGTGTTTGGATAGTAAAAAAATAAGCACATGTTTTGAACTTATATAAATATAATAAAAGTATGTTTATAAATTTTTGAGCATGATATAAGGTCTAAATCATTAAAATAACATTGGTCAGATTAAGAGATAAGTAATTTGGCATAGAGAGACTATATGTAAGCCTTTCAACATCAAGAAGTTCTAGAAACTAAAGGTACATCCGTGATATCTATTTTCCAAGTGTATAATATTGAGTTTCTATATAATTCAAAAATAATTTCTAAATTTACCCCCCATTTAATTTAGTAATGAAATTTCTAGTTTAAAGGGAAAAAATGCATACCTACATGTGTATAACACACCTTGCCTTTGCATGAGTAAAACTTGAGTTTTTTTATAGTGACTGACCTAAAACCAAGAACATGTTACAAAATATAATCAATTCATATAATATAAAATGAAAAAAATTAAGTGCTTGAAATTGAAAGAGATCAATGTTTAGGAGTACACTTGTGTATCAATGCCACTACCTCACCTTTCGATAATTTAATTTGAAAAGATGTATAATTATGAAGCATTAGAGATGATATTAGTAATAATATTAAATATATAAATTTAATAAATATATAAATATTATAGGACACATTCCCCCAACCTTGGATAGAAAGGTGAGTTTCCACTGGACAATTGAGATTAACTCAACTGTGAAACCCAATCATACTTATAACCTAGTGAACATGAGTTGATCCAAGTCAACCCACACTATAATTATGATGAGTTTGGATGATGTAATCAATTAAAAAATATAAATTTGGTAATATTGAGTTAATTAATCACATCAACCATACCAAAAAAATGAACCAACTATAGTAGTAAATTGACTCAATACAGTCCATACAATCCAACTTGGTGAGCTAAAAGTGTTTTAAATATGAAATTTTGCTTGATTTTTAAATTTAAGTTCCATTTAAATATAATATACACCTTATGTATGTATAATTACAAAACTTGGTATGAAAATGGTATGGATGTATATAATTTTACCACAACTATGTATCTGAATCATAAAATTATGAATTTTGGCCAAATTACAAAATTGTGTAAGTGTGGAGAATAAGTTTCCATAAAATTACCCCACTATAATATAAAAATATATATATTTTTTTAAGTGTGGATAACATGATTTAAAAACATTTCCCCATTGTATATTTGAATTTTTGAACTATCATAAATTTGGAAGCCATGTCTCTATGTCATGCCTCTACTAATATGATACCCCTTTTAAGGTGAGGAGAAGTATAAATTGGTAGTTACACTACCTTAAAGTGAAAATATAGCTATTTAAAGTATGAATGTATCATGCATCATATATTAGGAACATGTCTAAGTAGATATATCATTGAAGCATGAAAAATGTGTTCACATCAAGTCCTAAGATGCATGATATAGATCATGGAAATATCTAGACAATAATAGTAAACTTTCAACAATAAATTAGAACTTGGAAGGGAATCAAAATAAAATGGTCCAAGTAGAGATCAAAAAAGGGTCATGTTAAAATTTTGTACCATATAATGGATGACTTAGTCAAATGTCCATAAAAGTAAGCATGACATATTTAGATTTTAAAGAGGAAAATAATGTCATTTTAGATGAAAATAATGGATCATATTTAAATTATCCATAAGAAATACAAGACATTAAAGTAAGTGTATATAGGAAATCCATAGAATATAATCAACCAACATAAACATATCATACTAGTCCCTAAATATATGTGTTAACAAAAAATGTTAAGTACATAATATATAAAGTACACTAATATATATATATATATATATATAAGCATGGATAAAGGCATACATAAGTATATAATATCAAATATGATAATGGAAAATGATCATAAAATTATATAACTTGGGTGTATCATGATTAGATAACTAGATGCCCCCAATGTCCACATGACATGAGTAGAGGGAAGGACCAACATCTAAAAGTGCGTAGATCATGTATATGTGAGTCCATGTATCACACTCAAAGGATGCATGGAACACACATATATATATATATAAATAAATTATATGATATATAATAATATGGAAATAACAACATATATTCCAAAGAGCCAATAGAACATGTAAATCCTAAAAATAGTTTTGGATTTTTATATATATTTTATTTTTTTTGGTATTAGTTTTGGGAATATTTGGAGATTGCATAAGCTACCAAATGATTTTAAGAGGAGGATGAGAATATTAAATTAGTGGTAAATGAATAAAATTTCCTAAGCTAAATGTGTTTTATGTATACATAGTATAATTATAAAGTGTATCATGTTATTATATAAAGGGGATGCATTGATTAATATATTTTGCCTTTTGCTCTCTAGTGATGCTATATTTAACAAAAATGTTATTTCAATATGTTTTATGTAATTTGACTTTAATAATATGCCATTACTTTTATTTATGTACACATTTGATGTTAATACCTTATGAACATCCTAAGTTATATCATTTACTTTTCCTTTATATGTATTTGGTTATGTACTTTATGGAGATAGATTCAACTAATATGTACCAGGTCCTGTAGGTATAATTAAATCATGTGGTAAGGTATAAATTGGATTATAAAAATTAATCAATTGTTCATCTACCATATTCATATTATGAATAATATCACCACTATCATAATCATTTAGAATTATGCACTTTTATTGTTTAATATTGGTCAATAAAGGGATATCACATGGTCGAGTTTCTAATGGTTTAAATATCATTTGGTTCCTTTGTTAAATGTGTTTATTTGGAATTTTTAGTGCCTTTTATAATATTATTTTATCTATTTATTTGTTCTTAGTATCCTTCTCTTAATTTAAAATATATTTTGGTAACCATATTTGTTGTTTCAGCACTTTTATGTTAAGAAAAATACTCATAATGTGAGTGGTTTTCTTGATTTATGTATGAATTATAAGACCAATACTACCTTTAGGACTTCATATTTTGTTATTTAATGAAAATAAAAACAAGTTTTATGATGTCCATGAATTATATGATATGAAAAATAGTATTTGGATTTCCTGATAGGAGGTGGAAGAGGTAGTTTTATTATTGTCTTAGATCATTTCTCTTAGGATTTCACTTGGAATGTTAGTAGCATTTTTTTGAATTTTTGAATCATTTATTATATATTTATTATATATTAGCTTTTAATTTGGATAAGAGACCTTTTTTTCACAACATTGGTAGATAGAGATCCAAAAACATGATTAACTTTAGAATGCTTAGGATTGTGGGCACATAGAATCTAATTTTCCATTAATATGATGTTTGAACTAAAGTATTGATTTTGTTTTTGTAAATCTTATATTATATTTATCATAAGTGATATTTTATATTTTAAAGATTTAGAAGAACAAACCCTATGTGCTTCATATTGAACATGCATACATATACCATATACCTTACCCCTTTAAGGAGTGATAACATACACCTAATTCAAGGGATTGTATCTATCACCCTCCTTAGGGTTATGAGGAGAAATAATTTTTCCTTATTCTATAGTAAACATGATTTTAAGAAAATAAATTCTGATTTTTGAAAAAAATTGTAACAATTGAGAAATAAAATAAAAAAATAAAAGTCTAGAGCACACTAGGAGTTTTTTCATTTGTATGGATTAGGTTTACCAAATTTTTAACCTTAAAATATAGACTAGGTAATCTAGGGTTAAAGGGGATATATATGTTAAGTCACAAGGGTAATAAAATATCTCTATAACATGCCAATTAATTTTCAAAATTAGATAAACAATATTTTGAATGTATATACTAAGATATTCTAAAATAAAAAGTATGGCTATGATAGATATTAAAATCATAATGAAAATAATATAATTAGTTATAATTATAATATAAATATGATATATAATAATCTATAAATAAACTAGATCTAGATTTTGGATCATTTATATGATTTTATAAATTATACTTCTATGGCCTCAGATACTTGAATTGACCTTAGATTATTACATCGACACTTCTATCTAGCCTAGATATAGGTATCTAGTATAGAATAAATACTATATATGGATGTATCCACTTGTGATACTTTTGTTTTTATGTCACCTTAATTCTAATTTAATTAGATCTAGATCATGGGTTATCTGTCCTTGTCAAATAAAAAAAACCCTAGTTTTTAATATTCATAGTGGTTGTGAGAAAAAATGGGCTAGTGGGATCATGGTGTCAAGCTAAACACAAATATACCTCTACAATTAGATTATTATTACATAGACACTACTATGAATAGGGCCTTAGATTCATGTATTTCTCCCTTATTTTTGGGCTTGTGTGTACATAAAAATACAATTTGTGATAAATAAGTACATAAAATGACCTAGCTTGTAACTTAGCAAATATGGCTCATGGGATACTCCTTCAATACTTAAAACCTATGTATGTTTGGTACATATGATGGATATGGAAATAGGATAAAATAGATAATATTTTCTCACTTGAAATCTTGATTAAATTCTTCTGGTAGTTTTCTTTATGAGTTGCTAGGTTAGTACTAGGTGAGGAATGAATGAGGGTTGATCTTATATATATGAATTAGTTTTTAGAATACATTACATTAAATCATTGAGGAAAACTATAAAAATAGATTTAATTTTCATATTACATGAATTTTATGATAATGAAAGCTTGCATTGGGATATAGGACACTTGCATCAAAATAGGCATCTGACTAGGATGCAAGTGTCTAGGCAACTGGAAAATAGGCATAACTCTAGAACTTATAGAAATAGAAGATAAGTAGGCTTATAAAATTTTGAGAATAATAAAAGGATTTATTTATCAAAATAACATTTTTAATACTAATAGATAATAAATTTGTCATAGATAGATATTGTATGTGATCCTTTTGGTAACAAGAAGGTCTATAAACTAAAGGTACATCCATGATATGTATTTTATAAGTGTACAAGACCGAGGTGTTATATAATTCAAAAATAGTGTCTAAAATTACCACCTAGTGTTACTTATCTCTCTTTATTTTATCTCTTTTGCATATTGTATCTATTTTGTATTTTGTGTTACTTAATTCTCTTTAGCTTACATCTTATCCCACCACTAGTTAAATCATTTTAATGTTTTTCCTATTTATATCTTCTTAGCCCTCCCAAAAGTTTAAACATTAACTATTTTCAAATTTTAAATTACCTTTAACCTCTCTAAAGTTTATCATTCCATTTATAAAATAAAATTCCTTCATGACCAAAGTTAACCTGACCAAGACTTTGGTGGTTTTTAAGGATATCAATCTCAAAATCTTGAAGTTATATCCTTGATTAACTCTACCAATAATTTCCAAATTCCATTGGCATTCCATTTTTTATATTTCTTAAGTTCATCCTTATTATTATTTAAATATGGATATTACAAAAAATATCATGTCAATATTAACCCTAATGTTACACAAGATCTAAGGTTATAAATTAAAATTTTAATGAATTTGATTTTGAAGGTGGAGTTAAATATTTTTCTAGTTACTCCCATGAGATTAATGTCTATCTTTAAAAACATTATAAATGTGTATGAAAATACCCTTAATAAATTCACATCCTCATTATGGCTCATTTATTTTAAAACTCACATAAACATAAATTTTCTATAGGACTTGGCATAAGTCAACATGTGACTTCCTATAATATTCCTTTTCCACTATACCTACCATAATAGGGAGTATCATGAACCCTAAATTTAGTTATCCAACTCAAATTTATAACATTAAAATTAATTCCAATCTCACATCAAGTGATAAATAAGCTTCTAATTCTAATCAACATGCAACTCAAGCATCTTAAGCCAATCAAAACATACGATATACTACTCAAGTGAGTAAAATTTTTTTGAACGAAATGGATCATATGCAATAAAATAGTTAAAACCTATTTGTGAAAATGCAAAATAAGTTCTTAAAAATGAATAATAAACCTCAACAAATCCTATGGGGAATTCTAAATAAATTTTACCTTCAATACCTCAAATATTGTTGATGGTATCTCATCCTTCAAACTATTATTAGAAATAATGTCATTAATCACATCCATAATGAATCCTTAACACACTATATTTAATCCATACATATTAGTGGAATCACTCCCATTATCTCTTATGAGGTATCTACCAAAATCCTTCAAGAACATTTATAAGGATTGGCTTTAAATTAAAACATTTTTACTTATGAAACTAATTAAAAAATCCTAATGGATGATAATTTAGATTGGTAGAATAAATTCAAGCCTAGTTCTATCACTGAGTTAGAAACTTAGTGAATACATTGGTCTAATAGATGAAATATCATGACTTAACTAAACAAAACTTAATAACTTTATTAATTAAAATTAAGAGAATAATTAACCAACACATAAATTTATCAAAAATTGGAAATCCTTAGCTTAAAAGGTCAAACATAAATTATTTGAGGATAACATATTAAATATTGTTATGACCACCTTAACATAAATTTTTTTATACATAGTTAAGAACTTCTCTCTTTAATCATTATAATAATCCTTTGAATAAGTTAAAATGTAAGACCACCTCATGGGAAAATTTTGGGTTCCTAAAAATACATAATATAATAGAATGATATTGAAGTTTAAGAACACACACATGATGATATCAATGATACTTATGATCATAGTCATGACTCTAAGAGGACTATTCATGCTATCATGTCAAGTGGTTCACAAAATGTTGCCCTTTCCTATCGTACTATGTTAATGACTTTTAAACCATTCCCTCTTTCTAATCATAACAAATTTAATAACATTTATATTAATTATCCTCTTAAAATTTAAAATATTATGATAAATATTCCTAGGCCTAAACCTAAAAAAATTGATGACTCACATCCTATAACTCAATGGTATGCAAACCAAAAGTTTTGTTTGTTTCACAAAAATTAGGATCATTTTAAAAATAATTATGATTATTTTTTAACCATAACATATTATTTTCTCCTTGGTCATATATTGAACATGATGTTATGAAAATATAACATTATCAATCCTTTTATAAAGTTAATAAATTTCATGAGGGTAAAGTTAACTGTGTTTCACTTAACCAAGCTAATGTTCACCTTGGTATCCATGACAATCCCCTTATAAATAACTCTAAAATAAATTATAATCAACTTATAAATAAAAATATATATTTTTAACTAAAAAATAAACCTCATCCAACTCCAAATAATATTTTCATATAAACTTTAGTTAACCCTAATGCTTTCACTATCCTAGGAAATTTGGTTAACATGAATGACATGATTTGAATTATTGCTCACATTAATTATTTATAAAACACTCAAAATCATCTTATGATACATCTTTATGTTAACATAACTATTCAATCCTATCCCAAATGTCATTTTTTTTCCTTTTTCAACCTTCAAATTTTGAATAATACAATAAAATTAATGAACTAGTCTATGTTGATGTTGTTCTATTTTTTGGGGTAATTTAATACTATTAAAATTGTCCATATAGTTTGCTATTTTCACTAATGTATCACCTCTACCAATACAGTGTTCTATGTTTGTAATTATATGATCTTTTATGTCTATGATCATATAGTATCATATTTTACAACTATGTCAATAGGCTCGATACCATTTGATGATCTTCAAATTGTATCTTCTATGTCCATACAATCAACTATAACTACATCTCCTATATTTACATGGATGACACCATCAAAATATGTAAAAACTTAGCTAAAATCACTTATATAACTTCCCACATTATCACTTGATGATATTCAATTGTTTATTATTTTAATTAATGTAATTTTTAGCCTACTCTTATTGACTCTAGGTTTCACCTTTGCTGAGGAGAGGATTTTTCATGTCCTAACCTCAAACCTAGGCTAACATGGGAATTACCCTAGGCTATGGGTTAATAATGTGTGGGTCAAACCTATAGATTTTAAAGGGATATCCCCCTTGACTCATTCATTACAATTCTCTCATTAAGACCTAAACATATTAGGATGAAAAGAGTAAAAATAAATTTCATAATGAAAACCTACTATAAAGTGTGGTGATGCACCTAATAATCATTATATCCACTCATTCAACTTGGAATCTCAACACACTAATGGAATAATCCAACTAAATAAACATCTTAATGAGTCCTTAAGCACAAGTGTTTCAAGTGGATGTTAGAATGGATGAATGAAATTCCATGGTTATGATAAATAGGCTTGTTAAAAGACTCTCACTAGCCATACACTTCAAGACTCCATTACCTACACTTCTACACTTCACATGCCCTGCATAAGACACTTTCTTCACATTTATGTTAACAAGGACCTAGAAGGAAAATAAAATTGTCACATTTGTTTATAAAAAAATATGAATACACTAGAATGTCACCATGAAAGATCTTCAAAAGTCTGTTATTCAATCCAAATAGATGTATAAGTACAAATCTTGGTAGAGTCTCCTCATACCATCTTGAGGGATGCTAACTAAGGAAAAAGCCTTGAATATATAAAATAAATAAGGAGATAATAATTAGAATTTGGTTTGTAAAATTGGATAAGAGGGTCATCAGTGACCATAATTTACTTTTCCTTCAATTATAATAGTTACAAACATCTTTTCTAGCCCTTTCCATGCATACTTCATCATTAATATCTCCTTGAATGAGTTGTTGTCATTGAAAATTAGGTAAGGAAGGATAAGTAAAAATTATTTGTCCTTAAAAAATGGATTAAAACACTAAAAATATTCCCTCATGATCTCTTACGGTAGTTACAATCATGAATTAGGCCACCAGGATCATGTATCAACCCATACTCCTCTAGAGCAAATTGGTGGAGCTAAGGAAACTTTATCATGCCCCATCATAGACATGAAATGCACATTTAATGTCACTAAAGTCTATATACAAATTTAAAATCCTTGTATTGACCTATCATATTGGTCTTCAAATGCCAATTGAACTCTCCTTGTTGATAACATAGGATAATTAGGCCTATTAGGCCTAATTACATAAGTGTTGAAACTTGGTAGCCATTAGAGACCTATAATAGAGATTTATAACCTATGTATGAATGTTATTAATTCCTAAATTAAAATTATTAACCATGAAATAGGATTGTATAAGGTTTATACACCTAAAAACCCACTTCTCCAACTTGATTGGTTCATCTCTCTTATGCTTTGGTAGACTGGTAGGTTTGAATGCACTTACAAAGATCTCTATAATTAAATACTTAAGAATGTTACATTTTTAGGAGATAGATTCATTCCTAAAACAAATAATCCAAGTATTAAAACCACTATTTATGGTCAAACACCCTTCATTTGAGTGGTTTTTGAAGTGGTATTTCATCATCAAATCATTTATGGGCTTTGTGTAAGGTTTGAGATATACACCAGTTTAATAATGGTTTATAGAGTATAGATATCCAAAAATGAAAATAAGGCCATGTATGTTTAATTAATTGGCCCCATCATCTATCATGAATATGATATATTCCCATTAAAAGTATCTATGGAGATATGAGCATCAAAAGATGAGGTTAGGGCTAGTTGCAAACATTTTTGAGTCCTTATTTTCTTAGCAATCATTCATACAACCTAGCCCCATTGAAAGTAAATAATACATTAATGTTTATTCCATATGGAAACTTAAATATCCCTAAGATATATAGATCAAAGGATGATTTTGGTGGAGTGGGTGAGCATGTGAATGTGCCTCAAATTACCTATATGGAGGTAGACTGGCTCAAGCTAGGTTTTATGACATTTGGATCACCTTTTCCACCGCTTGAATCTTGAAATCCATTTTTTGGGTCTAAAACATGCTCACACTCTTCACCTTATCCATTTTATTGGCTACCATATCTTTTATATGTCCCAAGATAACATTGAAGTTTGTTTGCAAGACTACCTATCTGACTATATCATCACATTTCCAAGGTTTTTGAATACAAATTTGAGTGTTATACCTTAGGATGGGTTTTAAGGGACCTTATGCATCATTCCAAATTGAAACAATAAATTTTTTAGACTTCATTTTTATTTCATACTTCATAAAACATATATGGGTATTTAATTCACATTATGCCTCCATAGATAAGCCTTGTTCTGAGACAAAATAGTGGGTATACCCACTATTTATCCATATCAAGTCAAAATATTCTAATATAATTAATGACATATATTTTTATTGATTTTGGAAACTTGGTTATGCATTTAAGGGCCCTAAACCATCATTTTATTCCAAACCAACTCTAAATTGCCTATCAATAGTGTACTCAAGCCTAGAAGTCTTGAAGATGGCCTATAGCCCTGTATTTGAGGGTGTTTCTTATCTTTGGAAGTGATTTCCATATGATTATAAATGTTATAACTACTATGTTATGGTTCTCAAACACCACTTTATTGCACAACTCCATCTTTCATTTGATCTTAAGCCTTATACTTACATAGGCCTATGTAGCTTGATGGATATGATGATGTCATTCTACCTCCTTAAGGGTGGTGGCCATTATGTCTAAACCCTTATAAATCTTAACCTAGTATCCCTTCATATGGATGATTTTTATTAACTCAAATGAGGTGGAAACACCACTATATGTTAGTATTTTCAATTGTGGTGTTCTCACACTATGACTAGTTGTTGGGTTATTCAGAGACTATAGGTTATATGTGACTCATATGGTGCTTGAATTGTGACATAAGTGATCTAAATAATCATTCAAATTTATTATCAGGTATACCCCATGATTATCACACAAACCTTATTTTTTTATTAATCTATTTGGTCTCTCTTGAAACCTTACTATAGTATATTTAAGGCTAGTTATGGATACACATTTTGCACTCCTAGTTTGTCATATGGCCATATAGGTCTAGTTCATGATGATCTTAGTGGTCTTGATGGTTTTAGTATAGTGTGGGTTTCAACTTGGAATGATCCAATAGTTAATGGAGCATGTATGGGTGAAGTAGGGTAACAATGAAGGAAGGCTGGAGTGAAATGAACATAGAAATAGGGCTAATAAAATGTAATGGTATTGGAAACATAGTGTAATGATACAAGTGTAAGAATGATATGGAATGGACACTAGACCATTTCCAAGACCAACTTATATGGACCTTGAAGGATCCCTAATGTTTACATAAGCAATCATGTAAGTTTTGAGGTCGGTATGAGGTGTTTATGGTCTCAAAATGAAACATAGGATTCTTAGAAATACCTTAATATCTACAATAAACTTTAAAATCTACAAAATGTGGCTAAGTGGTTTGAAGGTATAGAAAGAGGTTTGAAATGACTATGAATCCATTATGTAGGGTTGGTAAAGATGTTATAAAGGCATAAAATTATCCCAACACCACTTTACCATTATTTTAGATCATTTGGGGTGCATTGGAGCTCTGTAGGTGTGCTTTGGCAACATATACATAGTCTACCATGCAGGGTTGTTCAAACACACACAATTTGATCTCTTCAATGAATTATAAGATGAGAAAGGATTATTGGATATTCCATTAGAACAATAAGGATTTAGTATTCTTGAAACATATTTTTCAACTTCTCAACTTTATTTATAGAATTTGATGGAGAAATTAAAGCTATGTTCTTTGCATAATTATTCTATAGTTGATACACAAAAACTAGTTAAGGAGATTTGCATGATATCCAAGCTCATACATATAAATATAATTTTAAAATCACCATGGGATGAATCTACATGATTGAGATAACAATATATGTTATAATTTTTAATAAATGAATCAAACTCCATAGAAATTTGTTGACCCTAAAAGTGCCTTTACAAATGAAAGAGACATAGAGATTCCTTAACTTGTTAAGGAAAGTTTATAAATGAGAAGTAGTTAAACTCTAAGGAAATTCCATTGGTGTTTATGTCCTTGAGTCTACCTTCCATGGGTAAGATCTGGGACCTCCACTCTCTCTCTTCTATATAGTACAAACATAAACCTGAAGAGATCTCCAAGATTGAAAAGAAGGTGAAGGAGTTGTAGGATTGGTTTTGAGCCCTAATGGAATCCAATTTATCTAAACATTTATAGGGACATGAAACATGAGATCACCTTTAACTTTAGATCCTCTGTTGTATGGTACATGCTATATAATTTGACACAAATATAGAAAATCCCCAAAATAGATTATTTTTTCACCATTGTCTCCTTATTCAAACCTTGAAATGCCATATTATGATCAAATAAGGATCATCATGAATTAAATAATCCTATTCCAAGTAAGAGAAACACATGGAAGAAGTGTCAAATCCCTAAAATTCCTTATAGGGCACACTTGGTTAGTAGAAAGGGTATGTGTGGCCCATAAAAGGGCTTTATGTGGAAATAATTGCTTAGTGAAGGTAATTTGGCATGGATAGCATGTATTTAAGGACCCCTTTCAATGTAATTAAAAATATATTCCCCTTTCCTAAGTTTTTACAAGGTTATATAATCTCATGAAGTTGTTTGAGGGGTAATGAAGGAGTTAAATGGACTTTAGATGAATACATCATAGACAAGGATTTTGAATTCCATATGAATCTCATATTATAGCCTCCAACATTTCTTGAAACACATTTATATTTCCAAAGACCACTATATTATTGAAACAGGGTTAAAGCATTCATTTGACTTTTATGACCTCTTGGTAGTCCTCTTTCTCATTAAAATATGATATGATGCCTAATATAATACCACAAGGATTTCAAGACACTCATGACATCATGAATCAAGGGTGAGACTATGGCACAACATGACATTCCTATTCAAGATCCAAAGACTCTCATTGGGACAAGAAAGACATGACCATGTTAAGAGTCAATATTATCAAGATAAAGCAATGATCACTAAATTTTTTTGATATAGGGTGTTGACATTTGGCCTATCAGGCAAAAATGTCAATATTTTAGGTGAATCTAATGGGTGGCCAGCCTACTGGTCAAGAGAATCCATAAACTATCATGATAAAGTGTATCAAATAATAATCATAAGATGATGACTCCATGGACTATTAAAATGATTTGTACTTGTGACATCTCTTAGATTTGTAGCAAAAACAAATCATACATAAAACATATCAAATAAACAACCTAACACTAAGCAACACACCTAATAACTAAGAATAAATAAGGCAAGGAAATTAAACAATAGGACACTACCTACAAACTTATGCAAAGTACTTATTTGGATAAGACAACTAAGTAATACAAAAATTACTTGAACTTGATTTCATCCCTTTAGGATCAAATGGTAATTTCATTTAATCATTACAGTACCATGTTGTTTAGTTTTCATGTGATGACTTGGGTGTAATCAAAATTTGGTCAATGTGTGATAATCTCCACCTACAATTAACACTCTCCTTATCGCTTATAATAGTTATTGAACCATCTAAATTCATTTTCAAGTACATGGGTTGAGTATGAGGGTCAAGAACCCAATTGTATTCTTCCCATAACTTTCTTTTTTATATCATTATTATCATTTACTCTATAGTTAGGGGTTACATCTGATTCTACTCATTAGATTCAAAGTGATCAACTACTAAAGTATCCTTGGAAAGGTCTTTCTCAAGTTCTTCATGGGGAAGAGATGAGGTGTCCAAACTCAAGAAAAATTATTATAAGCCCTCCCAAATGGACATCTCATCATGATCAATGTAAAAATCATAAGGTTCATTTCTATTTATAACATTTACTTGCAAGATATCATGTTGATCACTCACCTCCTTCTCTTAGATAAGGTCATTACAAGGTTCCTGGTCTACTGAAGCTCACTCCTCTTCATATTCAATGGGAAAAGGTAGTTCTTCAAAAAAATGTAGGTCTGATTCATCTTGTCTTGACACTTCTTGACTTACAATATTTTCCCAACTTATAATTTCATTTTTTTGTCCTATTACATCACTCAAGTTTGTCATGCTGAGTTGTTTAACCTCACTAAAGAATTCCAAACATAGGTGTTGCCACTGATCATCCAATTGGTTTGAGCTAATCTTAATCTCAAAAATAGGCTCATGAAGGTTTTTCTTTTGATTATCCTCTAGAGGAGGATTCAATTATGTTTCATAGACATCAACTTCAAAATTATGATATTACATTTGCCCCATATAATTTAAGTTATTCTCATGCCCACATTATGATATATTAAAGTGCGTAAGAGTTCTAACATGAATATCTTATTCATAGACATTTTTGGTATATTCTCTAACATGTTATTAATATTTTGATGTAGCTATGGCATGATCAAGATCTTGAAGGAATTTCCTTTCATTGACTAATTTTGATAGGTTTCCCACCATGCTTTGATGTTAAGATTCATATTTTGATGCATTTCATTATTTTTCAAGAGAGGATAGGGTTGGTGAGTAGTAGACATCACTAGGTTATTTGACACTTGCAAGGGTATCCTTCCAATTAGGGATCTTAAATGGCTTATTGGGAAGTTCCTAAGATTTAAGAGGGATGTGAAGAGGGGTATAAGTAACTTGAGTAATAGCATATGAAGTATTAATAGGTGTATGCTTATTTTTAACTTATAGCTCCTTATCTATAAGTTATTATTTATGGATTGCCATTTGAAGAAGATTTGACATAGATGAAGATTAATTTGTGGTAGAACATGATGATTAGTTTGTAAGAGTATTTTAATGAGGAATAAGGACTTGGCACTCACTTTTATTTTTCAATTTAAGACATCTCTTCAACTTATCCCTTTCTTTATTTAATTTATCAATCTCTAAGTATAAATAGTCATTGTTTAGTGTAGGTTAATTGAAAGGGGTAGGAGGTTGGTAATATAATAGATCATAAGGGTAAGGATTATACCATGGAGGTGGAGGAGACTACTATGGGGTTGGAGGAGGATAAAAATATGGTAGATGGTCTTGATAGTATGTAGGATGTCCACTATATGGCTGGTGAGGATCAACAAAGTGCTCATATGGATTATACTATGGAGGATATGTGTGTGGAGGTTAGAATCCTACCTCATAGGCTATTATGACTCATTTTTCAACATGTGTCTCATACTCTAAACATAACCAATAATATCTTACCTTTGCAATAATAGAACCATGATATCTCTAAGTCTAACCTGATTGCAAACTTTCTTAAAGATGCTTGAATCTACCAAAGGTGACTATAGATGTGGATATTGATTTCCTTAACTTCAAAATGTCCTCTAATGTCTTAAAAGCATGATTAAAATCACTTGAAATATATCCCACTGGGCAGGACAAAACTATTAGTGACTCTAGGCTGAAACCTTGTTGAGCAGAGGATTGTTTATGTCCTAACCTCAAACCTAGGCTAACATGGGAATGACCCTAGGATGTGGGTTACCTAATTTATGTGTTAGACCTATATATTTTAAGGGATATCTCCCATTATTCAATCATTACAATTATATAATTAATACCTAAACATGTTGGGGTGAAAATATTAAAAAAAATTGCATAATAAAAACCTACTATAAAGTGTGGTGATGCACCTGATAATCATTCTATCCACTCATTCAACTTGGAATCTCAACACACTAATGGACTAATCCAACTAAATAGTCATATTCATGAGTCCTTAATAACATTTTTTCATTTTGAGATTGTACTATATGAATATAATTCCAAGATTATGACAAACAAACCTATTAAAAGACTCTCACTAGCCATAACACACTTTAAGCCTCTATTGCTTTCACTTCTACACTTCAGATGAACTACATAAGACACTTTTTTGACATCTAGGTTAACAAGGACCTATAAGAGAAATAAAATAATCACATTTGCATATAATCAAGTATGAATATAGTAATTTCACCATGAAAGAGTTGAAAACATTTGTTATTCATTCAAAATAGATGCACAAGTACAAATGTTGGTAAAGTCTCCTTATACCATCATGAGGGATCCTAACTAAGTCAAAAAGCCTTAAATATATAGAATAAATGATGAGAGAATAATGATAATTTTTCATGGAAAATTGGAGAGGAGGCTCATCAGTGACCATAATTGACTTTTCCTTCAGTTATAATAGTTACATGCATCTTTTCTAGCCCTTTCCATGCATAGCTCCTCCTTAATGGCTCTATGAATGAGTGGTTGGCATTAGAAATTAGGAAAATGAGGATAATTCAACCTTATTTTTCCTTATCAAAGGGTTTAACACAATAAAAATATTCCATCATTCTCCCTTATGGTAGTTATGATCATGAATTAGGCCACCATGATCTTGTAGTAGCCCATACTCATCTAGAGCAAATAGGTGGACCCAAAGAAACTATCTCAACCCCCATCATAGCCATGAAATTAAAATTAAATTACCATAAGTTTTTACATACCAATGTAACATCCTTTTATTTACCTATCCTATTTGTCTTCCAACACCAATTGATCTCTCCTTATTGATAATATAGGCTAATTAGGCTTATTAGGCCTAATTGCCTAAGTGTTGAAACTTGGTATCCATTAGAGACATGAAAAAAAGTTTGATAACCTATATATCAATGTGATTAATTATTGAATAAACATTATAAAACATGAAATGGGCTTGTATAATCTTTAAACACAAGAAAACCCACTTCTCCAAGTTGACTAGTTCATCTCTCTCATGTATTGGCAGACTAGCAGTTTTGAATGCACTTGTAGAGACCTCTATAATTGAATTATTGAGAATGTTAAGGTTTTAATATATTTATGAAGTCCCAAACCAACTAATCAAAGGATTTGAACCAATTTTTATGGTCAAAAACCCTTAATTTGAGTGGGGTTTGAGGTGGTATTTCATCATCGAGTCATTTATGGGTTTTATGCAGGGTTTGAGATGTCCACCATATTAATGATACTTCATAGAGTACAAAAGTCAAAAAATTAAAATAATTACATATATGTTTTGTCATTATCCAACCCATCTATCATGAATATTTTGGATTACTATGCAATGTCTCTTTAGAGATATGACAATCATAAGGTGAGGTTAGGGTTAGTTGTAGGTAGTTTTGAGTCCTTATTTTCTTAGAAATAATTGATACAGACTAGCCCCTCATTTATAATAAATTTTCCATGAATTTTTATTCCATATTCATAATTAAATATCCCCAAGATCTTTGTATTAGAGGATTCTTGTGGTGGGGTGGGTGAGCATGTGAATATTCCTTTTGAATTGCTTGTATGTAGGTGAACTAGCTTGAGCTAGGTTTTATGACATTTGGATCACTTTTTCCACCCATTGACTCTTGAAACCCATTTTTTGGGTCTGAAACATGGTCACACTCTTCAACCTAGCCACTGTATTGGATATCGTAACTTGTAGAGGTCCCAAGATAACACTAAGGTTTGTGTGTAAGACTTCTCATCTAACTGTACCATAACAATTATAAGGTTTTTAAAAATAAATATGAGTGTTATACCTTAAGAGGGGTTTTATGGGACCCTATACATCATCACACCTTGAAACAAGACCTTCTTTAGACTTCATGTTGATTGTATACTTCCTATAACATAGATGGGTGTTTAATTCACTATATTTTTGCACAGACAAGCCTTGGTTTAAGATAAAATAGTGGGTATAATGACTATTTTTCTAGACTAAGTGAACATATATAAATATAATATAAGTGATCACCACCATATATATATATTGATTTTAGAATCTTTGTTATGGTTGGAAGGGCTGCAAATCATCATTTTATTCCAAACTAGCTCTAAACTGCATGTTAATAGTGTACTTAAGCCTACAAGTCTTGAAGATGGCCTATAGCACTAAATTTGAGGGCATTTTTTATCTTATGAAGTGTTTTAAATATTATTCAAAAGGTTATCATGACCATGTGATGGTCCTCCAAAACTACCTTCTTTCACAAATCTATATTTCATTTGATCTTAACCTTCATACTTGTATATGATTATGTATCCTGATGGCTATGATGATGTAATTATACCTCCTCAAGGGTTGTGGAAATAATTTATAAACCCTTAATAATGTGAATTGTTTATCCATTCATATGGATGTTACTTTTTAATTTAAATGAGGTGTAAATACCACTATATGTTAGTATTGTCAATTGTGGTTTTCTCTCACTATGATTGGTTACAGGGTTATTCTAAGTATGTAGGTTGGATATGACTCATATGGTGATTTAAATATGACATAATTGACCTACATAATCATTAAAATTTATTATCATGTATACCCCATGATTCTCACACCAACCTTTTATGCTTTGAGAAATCTATTTGGTCTCTCTTGAAACCTTGTTATAGTAGCTTTAAGGCCAATTATAGATACACATTTTGCACTCCCAAGTTGCCATATGGCCATATAGTTCTAGTGCCTCATGATCTCAATGGTATTTATAGTTTTATTATAGTGTGGTGTTCAACTTGGAATGATCCAATCTTGAATGGAGGGTGGATGGGTGAAGGTGGGTAACAGTGGAGGAAGGTTGGAGTGAAATGAATATAGAAACATTGCTAATACAATGTAATGGTAGTGACAACATAGTTTAAAGATACAAGTTTATAAATGATATGGAATATACACTAGAATCCTTGTAAGACCAACCTAAGTGGACCCTTCACTCTCCCTGATGTGTACATAAGAAACTATGTGATATTTGATGTAGGGATGAGGTTTCCATGGACTATAAATGAAACATAGGATTCTTAGAAATACCTTAATATTTATGAAAAACTTTCAACTCTATGAAATGTGATTGAGTGGTTTGAAGGTATATAAATAGGTCTATAATGACTATAAATCCATTATTGAGGGTTTTGAATGATGTTATGGCATAAAATTAATCCAACACCACTTTACCATTTCTATCACATAATTTGGGGTGCATTGGAGCTCTTTAGGTGTGCTTGGGCAACATATACATAGTCTACCATGCAAGGTTATTAAACACACAAAATTTGATCTCCTTGATGAATTTTAAAATGAATATGGATTCTCAGATCTTTCATTGGATTAAGAGGGAAATAGGATCCTTGTAACATCTTTGTCAACTTCTCAACTTTGTCTACAACATTTGATGGAGGTAGTAAAGCTTTGCTATTTTCATAATTAATCTACAGTCCATACATGAAAATTAGTCAAAAATATTTCCATGCAACCCAAGCTCACCAATGTGGATATAATGTTGAAATAACCATGAGAGGACTATAAATAACTTGATAAAATAAGATATATGATCATTTTTATCAAATGAAGAAAACTACTTAGAAAATCATTGACCCTAAAAGTGTCAGTGTAGATGAGAGACACATAGAGATTCCTTAACTTATTAAGGAGTGTTCATAAATAACAAGAAGTTAACCTACAAAAAAATACTATGGGTTTTTATAACCCTAATTATACCTTCCATGTGCAAGATCCAATACCTCCGCACTCTCTCTCTTTTATACAGTATAAATAGAAACCAGAGGAGCTATCCAAGATTGAAAAGAAGGTGAAGGAGTTGCAAGACTAATTTTGAGCTTGAATGGAATCCATTTTATCTAAAAATTTACAAGGACAACAAACATGACATCACATTTAACTAAAAATCCTCTATTGTATGATATAGGCCAGTGAATTATTTTGGAAATATTGTCATTGATGTCAAAGGTCTAACATTATTGGTGATAAAGGCCCCATTACATTTAATGGTATTTTTAATAGTAATATCTTAGTTAATGTGTGTTAATATTTATTTAATATTAATAAATATATTTTTAATTTCATATAAGTCAAAAGAGGGCCCATGGAGAAGTGAAAGAGTCACGAGGTAATGACAAAAGAGGAGTGGGACACATTTTCTCATGAATAGTCATCTTGAGAAATTCCAAGAGTCACCATGTGAAGATAAAAAAGGGTATGGTGCATTTTT
Organism: Torreya grandis; assembly: GCA_037957365.1. Taxonomy (NCBI): domain Eukaryota; kingdom Viridiplantae; phylum Streptophyta; class Pinopsida; order Cupressales; family Taxaceae; genus Torreya; species Torreya grandis. The sequence goes on from JARHVA010008092.1 coordinate 467,954, forward strand.
CCATGAAGGGACACTTTAAAGAATATAAAAATTCACCAGGATAAAGACAAAATAGGAAAGGATGCTTTTGCTTATGAACAATCACCATATGACTTTTCAAATGCAAGGATACGAAGGGTCATGTAAGTTTGGCACCATTTTACATGAGGATTGAAGGGTCACAAAGGGCGAATGCCAAAGGTTATTTGTAAAGATATAAATAAATAATTGAGAAGCTATTTTTAATATTTAAGAGAGTGCATGGTTTGTATTTGTTTTTGAAGAGAGAAAAGTAGGAGATATTATAGAGTTCTATCATTTGTTGAGTAAGAAACATTTAGAGATAGTTGTGTTTTATACACAAGAGGGGTTGGTGATCCTATGGGTTGGTGCTCACAAATCTTTGCAAGGGGTTAGTGATCTTGTGGGTTAGTACTCATAAATAGTTGATGTGTTTTTTCTCAGCAAAGGGGTTGGTGCTCCTATAAGTTGGTGCTTGTAAACTTTATAATTCGAGTCGGTGCCCATTCATATACTTGAGATTTTTCTCTATGGTTTTTCCCACTTTAGGTTTCCATGTAAAAATTCTCTCTCTCTCTCTCTCTCTCTCTCTCTCTCTCTCTCTCTCTCTCTCTCTCTCTCCCTCTCTCTCTCTCTCTCTCTCTCTCTCTCTCTCTCTCTCTCTCTCTCTCTCTCTCTCTCGTGTGGTGTATATTATTTCAATTTTATTACATATATTGAATGTGTGATTAAGTGGTTAAAGAAAAGAAATAAGATTAAGTAAAATATATATAGTATATTGATTCACCCCCCTCTTAGTATATTTCATGCTTAACAATTAGTATTAGAGTAGGTTCCTTTGGAAAAAGTTTTACAGCTTGAAGGTAGATCAGGAAAGCATGATTGTTGGATCACATGAAGTTTTTTATACAAATAAGGCACCTTTGTTTGATGGGACAAATTATGATTTTTCGAGCATAAGGATGAAGACTTATTTGATGTCCCTTGGATTCAACATTTGGCAAGCAATGGTGGAGGAATATGAAGATCCACAGACACTTATAACTACTCTGATAGAAAAGAAGGCAAGTGAAAATAATAATAAAGCTTTAAATGTTATTTTATGTGGTTTATGTCAATCATAATTTGTTAAAGTTATGGAATGTAAATTTACTCATGAAACTTGGGTAAAACTTGAGAATTTTTACAAAGGTGATGGAAAGGTTCAGCAAGCTAAGCTTTAGAATTTTAGAAGATAGTTTGAGAGTTTCAAGATGGAAGAAGAAGAAAATATAGCAAGTTATCTTTGTTGAGTTGATCAAATAGTTAATTAGATTCAAGGTCTTGGAGAAATGTTAGAAGAATCAATTATGGTTCAAAAAGTTTTGAGATCTCTACCATTGAGATATGATGCAAAAGTTTCATCAATTGAAGAGTTGAAGAATTTATCCAAGCTAAAGATGGATGAATTACATGGTATTCTTACAACATATAAGATGCAAATCAAACAAGAGAAACCCTTAAATAGAGAATCTAATTTCAAGACATCAAATAAAGACAAGGCTAAGATTTAAGAATCAAGTCACAGTTCTAGTGATGATGAAGATGACAAAAAATCTCTATTAATTCACAAGCCAAAAAAGGGCACAGGTAAATATCAAGGAATATTACCTTTTAAATGTTTTAATTATGGAAAATTGGACATTTTGTAGCTAAGTTCCTAGATAAGGCTAATAGTGATAATGAAGAAGGAAATTCTAAATACAAGAATAATTTCAAAGGAAAATTAAAGAAGGGATTTGATAAAAATTTTGTATTCTAAAGATCCTAGCTCAGTTGAAGATAGTGGAGTCAATGATTCAGAAGAAGAGATTCTATTCATGGCCATACATGAAGATTCCTCCAAAAGAAAAAAGTATAGATGATCAAGAAGAATAGGATGAATCCAAAGTAAATCTAGAAGGAGAACTCATTTTTGCCTTAGAAGAGTTAAAATCTCTTGAAAAGAATAATCAAAGATTAAAGCTCTAGATTGAGAAAAATGAAAAGGAGTCAAAAGAAATAATTGAACATCTACAAGCACACTTTGAAGAATCCAAGAAGAATGAAGAATATCTAATGGTACAGTTATAAAAAGTAAGTATATAATGTGAAAAGTATGTTATTGAAATTACTTCTTTAAAAGTAGATCTTCAGCAAATAAATAAAGCAATCAATGATAGAATAACTAATGATTCAAAATTTGAGAATAAAACTAATATGTTGAATAAGATATTAGAAATTCAAAGATCAAATTTAGATAAGACAAGTATCAAATTTGAAAAAGAGAAAGGGGAGGCCTCTACTTTCATAGACAAGGAAAAAGGAAAGAGCTATGTTGAAGCTCTTACAAAAGAGGAAATAAAAGGGAAGAAGTTAAGAGTACAAAGGAGATCTCAAACAAAGAATGCTAGAGGGAATAGAGCTACAATAGATAATTAGGTTAGATATACACAAACAAGTCATATTTTTATGGTTATTATTTTTATTTTAATAAATATGGTCATAAGAAAATAGAATTTTAAAAAAGGGCTAATAATTTTAGAAATAAGGAGAAGGAAAGTTATGTAGAGTCAATCAGAAGACACAACTCTTTTACTCCTCTATTAGGGTTTAATGAAGAGGACATAATATGTTACAATGGGAACAACTTTAGACACATAACTCGGTACTATAGAATCATGTTTGAGTCAGTCAAGAAGGACCAGAGTTTCAAGGATCCATTCATCAAGAAGAAAGTTTGGACAGGTTCATGGCAGAAGAAATGACCTAAAAAATCTATGTTGGTACAGACTGCTTTGCATACAATAAATGAAGAAAATCCATAGTTCATTGATAGTGTATGTTGTAGGTACATGATAGGAGATAAAATAAATTTCATAACCTTGAAGAAGGTCAATGGTGGCATAGTGAAATTCAAAGATAATACTACTGCCAGAATTGCCAAAAAAGGTACACTAAGTTTGGATAATGGTAGAATGAAAACTGAAAATGTTTTATATGTAGAAGATCTTAAGAATAATATTTTAAGTGTAATTCAAATGTGTGATCAATGGTACACACTAAATTTTTATGTATAAGGCTGTGAAATTAGAAGAAAAGATTCAGATGTGTTGGCTATAGATGCTCAGAGAATAGGGAATAATTTGTATATATTATTAGACATCAAAGGTCAAAGATGTTGTTTGAGTTAGATTGAAGAAAGTTGGATATGGAACATGAGAATGGGACACATAAATTTTAACAATCTTGTCAACATTAACAAGAAGCAAGTAGTTAAAAATCTTTCAAAGATTACAAATCCATTTGACATGTTTTGTGAACCTTGTCAGCATGGGAAGCAGGCCAGAAGATGGTTCAAAACAAAAGAATACTCAACCAGTCAGATGTTAGATCTTGTTCACACTGATCTAGGTGGACCTGTGAGAAATCAAAGTACTCAAGGTGAGAAATATTTCATGTTGCTTATTGATGATTTTTTATTATGACTTGGTTAATGTTTATAAAGAAAAAATCAGAAGCTTTTGGACATTTCAAAGCATTAGTTGAGAATAAAACTAGTTTGAAGATTAAGTGGCTAAGATCAGATCAAGGATGAAAATTCATGTTAGATCAGTTTATTGAGTGTTGTGAAGACCATGGAATAAAGAGTCATTATTCAATAGCTATAACTCCACAACAAAATGGAGTAGTTGAGCAAAGAAATAGAACAGTTTAGGAGATGACAAGGACAATGTTAAATAAATCAAAGATACCAAATAAATATTGGAGAGAGGCAGTTGCTACAATAGTGCATATTCAATAAAGCATTATTGAGGTTCAATAGTTACAAGACTCCTTATCAACTATGGAAAGACAAACTAGTAGTAGTTGATTATTTTAGAATTTTTGGCAACAGATGCTTCATAAAGAGAACCAACAAAAAACTTGGTAAGTTTGAATCCAAAGCAGATGAAGGTATATTTCTTAGTTATTCTTGAAAAAAAAATCTTGTAAATGTTATAACAAAATAACAAAGATTTTTTTTGAAAGTTCAAGTGTCATGATAGAAAAATATGGAACACAAAGAATCATTGATCTAATAGACATCTGTGAAATCATTGAAGAGGAATATTTTGAAGAATTAGATGAAGATGAGAAGAAGGAGAAAAAGGTCACCAAAATTCCATCCAAATATGTTTAGATAAATCATAATGAAAGTGACACAATTGGGGACATAAATGAAGGAACTCACACTAACAGAATGATGGTAAGTGAATTTGAGCAAATTAATTTTTCTTTGTTATCCAAAATTCAGCCTAGAAATATTTCAAAAGCTAGACATGATAAGCATAGGGTTAAGACAATGGATAAATAATTAAATCGGATATAAAATAATTATACTTTGGAATTAGTGCCTACACCAAAATATCATAATGTGATATGAATAAAATGGGTTTATAGAAATAAGTTGAATGAAAATGAAGAAGTGACCAGGAATAAAGTGAGATTAGTATGTAAAGGATATGCTCAGATTGAGGGAATAGATTTTGAAGAAACTTTTGCACTAGTGGCAAGGCTAGAGGCTATTATAATGTTTCTTGCATATGCAGTGTTTAAAAATTTCAAAATTTTCTAGATGGATGTCAAATCTACCTTCCTAAATGGGAATCTAGAAGAAGAGGTCTACATTGAGCAGCCTGAGGGATTTATTCTCTCAAATATTGGTATCCATGTATGCAGATTGAAGAAAGCACTAAATGGATTGAAACAAGATCCCAGAGCTCGGTGTGCAAGACTTGATAAATACCTACAGGATCAAGGTTTCAAGAGAGGATTTGCTGACAATAATCTCTACATCAAAATAAAAGGTGAGCATCAATTGATTGTTTTGGTATATGTTGACATCATCTTTAGAGGAAACATTGAAAAGATGACAATTTTTTTTTGATAATATGCAAAAAGAATTTGATATGTCTATGCTTGGAGAATTTTAATTTTTCTTAAGATTGAAAATATTTTAGTTAGGTAAAGGAATTTTCATATCTCAAAGTAAATATGCCAAGGAAATGTTGAAGAAATTTGGTTTTGAGGATTGTGCACTAGTTGGCACACCAATGTGTATAGGAAATAAGATGAGCAAGGATGAAGATTCACTTATTGTAGATCAATATTTATTTAGATATATGATTGGTAGTATTTTATATTTGATAGCATTGAGGCTAGACATCATGCATGTAGTAGTTATGGTTGTCAGCTCCAAAAGATAGTCATGATCAGTTGGTAAATAAAATATTTAGATATATCAGGGGACACTAGATTATGGATTGTGGTATCCCACAAGAAGAGATTTCACTTTGGTTACTTATATAGATTCAAATTGGGTAGGTTACTTGGATAACATAAAGAGTACAAGTGGAGGAGCTTTATTCCTTGGTGATATCTTAGTATCATGGCTAAGTAAAAAGCAAAATTTAGTATCACTTTCTACAACTAAAGTAGAATATATTGCAGTAGTATTGTGTTGTACTCAAGTGCTTTGGATGAAGCAAAATTTGGAAGATATCAAGGTAAAATATGATGAACATATTTCTATTTCTTGTGACAACACAAGTGCTATTAATATTTTGAAGAATATAGTAATTCATTCAAGACCAAAACATATTCCCATCAGATATCACTTTTTGAGGGAAAAGGTTGTAGATCAATAGGTTAAAATGGAATATATCAGTACTACAGAGCAGATTGTAGATATTTTCAAAAAGGCACTACCAAAAGACATATTTGAGTATCTATAGGAGAAGTTGGGGGTAATTTATTTTTCTTCCTATCATTGAGGTTCAACATCAGTTGAGGGGGAGCTAAGTGTTAGCTCTAGGTAGGCCCTTTGCCATTGATGTCAAAGGGGGAGAAGAATAGAAATAAGTATAGATACAAGTGTATAAATAGGTAAAGGGAATAGGTAAAGGGAGCAGGTATAGGTTTCTCTAGTAAGGGAGAGTTACTGTATGTTTTTTAGATGGCAGTATGTGTAGGTTTTAGGATGTGGTAGTTTCAGATTGAGGCTACCATCAATGACAAAGGGGGAGATTATTAGAAAAATTGTCATTGATGTCAAAGGTCTAGCATAATTGGAGATAAAGGCTCCATTGAATTTAATGGTGTTTTTAATATTCATATCTTGGATAATGTGTGTTAATATTTATTTAATATTAATGAATATATTTTGGTTGAATATAAGTCAAAAGAGGGCCCATAAAGAAGTCAAAGAGTCATGGGGTAAAGACAAAAGAGGAATGGGATGCATTTTCTCATGAAGAGTCATCTTGAGGAATTCCAAGAGTCACCATGTGAAGATAAAAGAGGTTATGGTGCATTTTTCCATGAAGGGAAACTTTAAGGAATATGAAAAGTCACCAAAATAAAGACAAAAGAGGAAAGGATGCTTTTGCTTATGAAGTGTCACCATATGAATTTTCAAATGCAAGGATATGAAGGGTCATGTAAGTTTGGCACCATTTTCCATGAGGATTGAAGGGTCAAAAAGGGTGAATGCCAAAGGTCATTTGGAAAGCTATAAATAAAGGCTTGAGAAACCATTTGTAATATGTAAGAGATTGCATGGTTTGTATTTGTTTTCGAAGAGAGAAAATTAGGAGATATTGTAGAGTTCTATCATTTGTTGAGTAAGCAACATTGAGAGATAGTTTTGTTTTATACACAAGATGTGTTGGTGCTCCTATGGGTTGGTGCTCACAAATCTTTGTAAGGGGTTAGTGCTCACAAATCTTTGTAAGGGGTTGGTGCTATTATGAGTTGGTGCTCACAAATAATTATTGTGTTAGTGCTTAGCAAAGGAGTTGGTACTCCTACAAGTTGGTGCTTTTGAACTTTTTAATTTAAGTTGGTGCTCATTCATATACTTTAGATTGTTCTCCATGGTTTTTCCCACTTTGGGTTTCCACATAAAAATATGGTGTCTCTTTCTCTCTTGTGTAGTGCATATTATTTTAGTTTTATTGTATATATTGAATGTGTGATTAAGTGGTTAAGGAAAAGAAATTAGATTAATTAAAAGATACATAATATACTGATTCACCCCCCCCCCTCTCATTATATTTTGTGCTTAACAAATTATGTACAAATGTAGAAAAACCCCAAACTAGTGTATTTTTCACCATTTTCTGCTTATTCAGACCTTGCAACACCATATTATGATCAAATGATGGGCATCATGAATTATATATTCCTATTCCAAGAATTAAAATGTAGGGAGGAAGTTTAAAATCCATAAAATTCCATGCAAGACTCATTTGGTTAGTATAAAGGGTGTGTGTGACCCATAAAAGGACTTTATGTGACATAAATTGCTTAGTGAAGGTAAGTTTACATGGATATCATGTATTTATTTTTAATTTTCAATTAAATTAACAATATATTACCCTTTCATAAGGTTTTACAAAGTGATATAAGCTCATTAAGTGGTTTGAGGGGTCATGAAGGATTTAAATGGACTTTAGATGAATACATCATATACAAGGATGTTGAATGCCATATGATGCTCATATTATAACCTCTAATATTGCTTGAAACACATTCATATTGACAAAGACCACTATATTCCTCAAATAGGATTAAAGCATTAAGTTTAATTTTATGACCTCTTGGCAGTCCTCTTTCTCATTCAAAGATGTCATGATGCCTAACATAACACCACGAGGATTTCAAGACACTCATGACACAATGAATCAATGGTGATAATATGGCACAACATGGTGTTCATAATCAAGATCCAAATAATCTCATCATGATAAGGAATACATGACCATGATAGGAGTTAATATTACCAGGCTAAAATAATGATCACTAAAAGTTTTTGATATAGGGAGTTGACATTTGCCCTGTGAGGCTACAATGTCAACACCTACCTTAAACTTTAATATTTGTATCCTATTGAAGAAAAATATAATCTCCCTTGTCATATTATATTATTTATACATCTCCTAACTATAAAAATTAGATAATGAAAACTCTCATTGTTATGAACATTCTTCAATAACCACCTATGGTGAAATAAGACACTTTTCTCAGTTTCAAGTATCAGGGTTGAGTCCAAGGTCTGGGTAAATTGAATGCATGAGTAGAGTAATAACATGAAATAAGTAGGTGTACACCATAATATAAATAAAATAAAATGAAACCAATGTGTAATAATATTTCACAAGATAAAATAGGAACCAAAATAACAATCTTCCATTAAGAAAAGTTCACAAATGTGAGGTGTACATATAGGAGAGTAGCAAGTAACTACTCCACAAAATGTGGTCAAAGAATGTAAAAATATAATACTAAATAATCCATAAAATTTATTCAAAAACCCTTAGAATATAAGAATAACTCATCCACAAAAGGTGGTCAAACACCCTCAGAATAGAATAGTAACTCCCATACCTAGAATAACTAGTCAAGGGATTTAATTCATAGTCATCTAATTAAATTATACACTTAATAAAGATTATACATGAAAGTAAGAAAAATTAAATTGAGGTAAAAAATACCATAATAAATAAATATGGTAATAATAAATAACCCCTATGCTAAAACTCCCCATAAGCAAAACTTAGGTGGGAATTATAAATAAATAGGTCCCAACAACTAGGCCTAATGAGGTACCCATGTAAAAATAAATAATTTATAAAGTAGAGAAAAGGATAAAACCTAAAATAAACCCCCTAAGAAAAGAGAGACATAAATAAGAGGATAGAATCCCCCTAGAAGTTGATGTTACAATATCCCAAACCTCAAGAAGAGTATATAAGTAAAGACACTTGTTATCCATGAAAGGTTTGGTGAAGATGTCTATTATCTGATCTATCATCTAGAAATATCTTATATCAATGATGTAATATGAATGAGATCTCTAATTAATTTCATGTGAATATCTATATTTTGGTTCATTGATGTTAGATCAGATGCCTAAAGATCTAAATGGTATTCTAGTTATCATAATAGATGATGATAGGCCATATGAACTAAATACCAAACTCTATGAGAATCCCCTGAACCTAGATGGATTTATTGGAAGAATTGACATCCCCTCTATGCTCTGCCTAAGTCAATGGTAAATTAATAACATTTTACTTCTTTATTGACCAGCTAATTAGACCTAAACCAGTGGAAAAACTATAACTTAAAGTGGAATCATGTTTTTGAATATCACCAACCTAGTTTGAGTTAGTATAGCCAATAAAGTTGATGTCATTGATAGATCTATAGTGTATATTTAATATATATGCCTTGAATTTAGTGTAATATACTCTTATTTAATTTATATTGAAACTCACGGGCTTCCTATATTAATCTAGAGAATAAGCCCACTACATATGATATGTCAGGATTAGTATGTGTCAAGTAGATAAGGCTACCTAAAATTTATTGATACAAAGTAACATCAACTAAACTTGAAGTATAATCTACCTCAAGATTGAATCCTAATAAAAAGGGAGTATGAGTTGGCTTATAAGTATCTATGTGAAACCAAGTAAGTAGATCAAGATCATACTTAGGTTGTGCAAGAGTGATCCTTGAATCAAACCAATAAATTTGAATCTCAAGGAGGTAATGTAATAATCCTAAATCTATCATGGAAAATATATATTGAATATACATTTTCATTGATAAAATGGATGAAAAAGAGTTATTAGTTATCAAAATATCATCAATATAAATAACTAGAATCAAGAGCAAATTGTCCTACCAAAAGAGATAGACATTCAAATCTGAATGACATTTGGTGAATCCTACTATAATAAGGATTCAATCTTGGTGTACCAAACCTAAAAATCCTATTTCAATTCATAGATGTATTTATGGAGTATACATACAAGGGAATAATCCTCAACAAAGTCTAAAGGCTACTCCATGTAAATCTCCTTCTCAAGGTTACGATGAAGAAAGACACTCTTCATATTCATCTGATGAACATAAAAATAATAGGTTATGATAATAGAAAGTGTGAGTATGATAGACTTCATTTTGGTGACTGGTTTAAAGGTCTCTAAATGGTCAATGCTAGTCATTTTTTAGAAACCCTTTATGACCAATCATGCCTTTAAATTTTCAATGGACCCATCTATTGCATACTTGGTCTGATATATCCATCTACATAGAACCATATTTCTTCCCTTTTTCATGACCCTAATTAATTTGAATTTAATTCATTTTTGCTAATATATATTAGCTATGAATTATCTGAGACATATTTTGTTTTCTTTATGATGGTTTTATAGTTTATGGTCTACATTAATAAATTTTTATTATAATTGATAAGATAATTATGGATTACATTTTTATTACAACATTGTATATGTATGATTAATGCATACTGATTTATTATATTATTAGATGGATTATTTAAACATTATTATTGTATTTATTATAGTTAGATGTCTAGGTACTATTGATAGTCTATTTTTTGACTGCAAGGACAAGTACTTGAACTAGGTTGTGTTAGGACTTGAGTAGCTAGGAAGCATGGATAAAAAATAGTGAATTTGATTATAAAGTTTTTGATTGTTGGTATTGTTCATTTACTCATTATGATTATATAGTTTAAGTGTTGTGTGTTATCATTTTATGTTTGATTTCATTATTAGTTGATTTTAGTTAGTTTTGATGTTTATGTAAACATCATTTTACTTGATGTTACAATTTGTGATAATTGTCATTTTGTTGTGTCATAACTAATTTGGAAAATGTTGTCCTTTTGTTGATATCATCATTTTTATCATCATCATTTCTTATGTTTTTTAAATCCATGACTACCAACTTTGAAAGGGTATTCATTCATGTATTGATATTGTGTATTCTCAATCATTTTTATTGTTGATGTATTATTACCTTTCTTGGTTATTATGATGTTGATTGACTTAATGTTTAAAAATAACCATGTTATGGTTGTAGGAAATTATGAACATGCCCTATCTATTCTATGTTTTATGCTTGTGCATTAAGGTTTAAGCATTAAAGGACCCTTGTCATTGTTTATTTGACATGTTTGTGATGTCCATGTTTGTCTTAGGAATGTGCCTAGGTGTTTTGGATGTTTGACCTACCTTTGGAGAATTGGTAATTAGTTGGTGTGTTTTGTTGTGCCACATGACTTTAGAGTCATGGAATTGGCTCAAATTACCATGAAATGGGTTAAGATGCTTCTTTGGGTTTTTAGGTTTTATTTTGTTCACTTAGACTTAGTCATTTTGAAGATATCTACACCTTGGGGACACTTTGACAAACATTTTGGCATCGCGGCCAAGGGGAGTATAATACAATTTTTGGATAAGGTTTTTTAAGAGATTGAACTATAGCTTAAATCATTAATATTGACAGCCATGCAGAATTTGAGTAGAGTTATTTGGGGTTTATTTTGGTATATATTATTTGACTGGTTTTATTCAAGGTGTGTGTATTTTTGGTGTTAGTTTGTATAAGACTTTGGGTGACTAGAAGAGAAGAGAAAATTTATTCTATGGAAAATTCTAGAATCCAAGTATGTATTATTTTTCAAATTTTTTGTTTCATTTTTAAGTGGGTTTTAATGGAAAAATGAGCTATGGTTTTATCCATAAACAATGTCATTATTTCTTCTTACATTGGTGTTTTTGGATAAAACCCTAAGGTTGAGGATTTTGCTTTCTATTTGATACATGGCAGCCATAGATGGCTTAACCATGGTTTTTTATGGAGACATATAGTTCGTTGTGATTTATATTTATGTTCTTTTATTTTTTATATGGCTATATATGGGTATATATTCATTATGTATTTATTTTTTTATTGTTGGTGGTTAGGTTTTATGCTATTTTAAAGTAATTTTTATAAGAAGAGGCTATGACTTTATTTAGTGACCATGTGTTGATTAAAATTGGTGTCATGATTTGAAACCTTAGCTACATTTATCACTTTATGAATCCATTATGTGAATGGTTGTGACTAGGTTGTTTGACTATGTTGGGTATTTGATTTGGTTTTATATTTTAAAAAACCTTAACTTAGATGTAGTCAAGTTTATAAAATAATAAATAGTATTTATCTTGATGGTTATTTTGAACCATGGCCATACATTGGAGGCAATGATATAATACGTCCCTATTTTATTATTTATTGTAATATAGTGTTTAGATCCTAAATAATAAGTGTCTAAAATGACAGGAAAAATATAATTTAATAGGGAAAAATATATATTTTAACTTATAACTATACAAGATAAAAAGAAAGTAACTTAGCTGGATTCAGGATGAAACAAAAGATTCAAAGTCTTGAATTTGAGCAGCAGGACTGGGATAGTGTTAGAAATATAACTCTAAATTTTATTTTTTGATTGGATAAGAGTGTTAGAAATAGGACACCCTAGTGTCTTCTACAATATTCCTTCCTAGTGCTATTGTCCTGAGTCTAAAATCTTTTTAGATTTTTTTTGCCTTCTCAATATGTCCTTATGTACCAAATTTTAGGTCCTAAGAATTATCAGAGCTTTTTATAGGTATATTTCAATCTTAAGTACCTATATTATTCTACATACATGGAAACAAAAAATAGATCAAAAGTAGAAGGGGGAAAATCTAGGTGAATGGAAGAATGATCACATAATCAAGAACCCCTATTGTTATGACTATTTCCTACATTAACCCTCAAGCTAGGGTCTTAGATTTGATGTATTTATCCCTTAGGGAATGTGCATAATCAATGTGCATGATATATGTAAAAATGAATTTCACCTAGGCCCTTCCTTGATCAAGCATGCAAGTATATGTGTGATATAGAGAAGCTAATCTATACTATTGATTGATTTTTATTATGTCTAATGTGTCAAAGTATTGTAAGTGCTAGATATAAAAAGTTCTTATGTAGTACTTTATATAGGAGACTCATTATTTCAAATTTGGGAGTTTTATTCACATTTGGCCAACATTGGAAAAATTGAGAATGAAGTAAAAAAAGGGGGTAAGACTCTAGTAGGAGAAAGTGACCGTTGGAATCAAATTTGTACTTGGACGACAACACCAAAAATTAGACACCCTAGGTTTTAATGTTGTAGTCCTATTTGAGCATTGTTGTCTAGAGGGTCTAAGACCTAAGGGGATGGGATAATCATAGAAAGAGTGACCTGGGTTAGTAATTGTTAAGTTTGTAAAGTTATAAATGACTGGGAATGGTCAAAGAGGTATCCAAGATATGAAATAAGACCAAGGCAAATCAAACAAAAAGACATGGCTAGATGTAAATAAGACTCATATTCTCTATTCAGAGTCTTCTATGAAAGGATTATGAAAGGACATGATATGTGTGGTTTCTTGACCAATTTAGAGTGTATACATTTACCCCCTTTTTAATCTAGTGATGCAATAAAATGAAATACTAGAGTAAAAGAAAGAAAGAAGATGCATACATGAACTTACCTATATAAAGATAAGTGTATTGAAAAAGGACCCAACTTCCTAGCTAGGGAAGTAGATGGATAACTAAATAGTGCTTAGAGAAAGGATTCCCTATAATAGATGCCCCCTATACTAAATTTAAATTATGCCTAGAGAAAGAAGGAATCCTCGTAATAGATGCCTCTATAATAAATATAAATAGTGCCTATAGAAAGAAGGAATCACTGTAATAGATGCCCCCTATATTGAATCTAAACAAGATATGAGAAATGATCAAAGGCCCAAAACCAATGTCTATCATCTATTCAACATAAACTCATGTAATATAGAATGTGTGTATAGAATTTGTATGATATGAAGAACAAGATGTATCATGCCTCCACTCTAAATAATATGAACTAGAAATGAGAAGTTATTAGAGGTCTAAAACCAATGTTTTCCCTCTATCTTGCACAAAATATGGGGTATGAGTAATGCTATGGACCGAATGCTATAGATGATCATATGGTCTAACCTGCTGATAACCTAGGTATGCCTAGGTGTAATCTAAAAACTCTGATAAATATGTAAGAGGAAAATTCCATGTCTTGCCATTCCAATCTATATAATCTTATATGTTGAAGAACATGATCATTTATGTCATGCCCCCAAATTTGGTATGTGAGTGATGCATCTGGATAATCTAAAAATATGTATAGCCATATGTGCCATGATCTATCGTGCCATGTACCATGTGAAAAAATAGAGATCAAAATAATGTGATCTGCACTATGCCTATAATCTTCTATCTAGTCATGTAACTATGTCATGTTGTATGAAGCTATATGTATGAGACATGTAGTAATGTACATGACCCTAAATCTGATATATGGTCTAAATATATATCAAAGTCATTGTGAATCCATATAATCTTAAACACTATATCTAAATAGTCTATGTATCTATAAACCAAAGGTATATCCCTCTGACTGTCTTGAGTATTGCCCAATGTAATATGAATCACTATATAATTTTGACCAATCTGAGCTGAGTAATGTTAATAATCTAGACTCTAGATGTGTAATAACCATGATGTATCTATCTATAAGAGTGGATAGGTATATTAGGTCATTTATAGAGGTAGTAAAAATGATGCCCCCTTTTAGGGAGAGGGACAAGATCTATGATAGAGGAAGTTGAGCCAAAAGTGAAGATTAGTATGTATGAATAAGAACTAGGTTGGTATGTAATGAATAGATTGATAGTCTATTTTTTTATTAGTGAGATTTGAATTAATAGGATTGAAATGTTTCTTTGATTGGTTAGTATTAAAGCTTGTATCTAGGTATATTAAAGATCTAAAATGTTCATGTTGTGGTAGGCAAATGAGGTAGTAATAGATTGAATGGAGTGAAAGGTTGATTGATTGAATAGGCTAGGTTATTTGAAAGTTTTGAATGAATGTTTTGATTAATAGGTACCAATTTTTATGTTAGATTAAAAAAGAGGTATAAGGATGTGTGTGTGCCATAGTAGGTAAATGTTGTAGTGAGAGAACAAAGGTTATGTGATGTTGAAGGTATCATTGTCACTATTCTACTAAATGAAATGGTTTATAAAACTAAGCCATAGGGTTCTAGTTATGGGCACAATGGTATTTTAATTTTGAATAGAAAATTTAGTTGATATAGGAATGTTGATTGACTTTGGGTTCATTTGTGTAGTGACTAGTTTGAGATATTAGAGCTCTAGAATGAAAAATGCCTAGGAGACAAACATTGTGACTTGGTTTGAGCAGTTGGCAACTTAGATTCAAGATGGTAGAGAGATTAGCCTAGTGAGTAAGCTTAACACTTGATTATTACCTATTTAGAATCCTATTTTGGATATTTTTTTATCTATTTTAAATAGTATAGGAATGTTTTTACTAGTTATAACACTCTTATCCTAGAGTCAGTGCTACTGTCCAAGATGTAGTGCTACTATCCAAGTTCTAGTGCTAGTGTTCATTTGTAGTGTTGTTGTCTACTATGGATGGTTTTTTTGATTTTTGAGTTGTTCTTACTTTTGTACTTCTTAGATATTTTTCCTAGCATGGTTTTCTGACATATAGTCTATTTTTTGGTTTTTTCAGGGTAAGGTGTGGATGCAAGAGTACCATAGAGGTCAAGTGATGGAGACACTAAGGATGCTACCATTATATGTTAATGAGTGTGTCACTATGGATAGGGTAGGTTTGGGTCATGTATGTGACCTAGGCATGGTGTAGTGGGATAGGTACTTGATTACCACCGTATGTGAGAGGTGGAATGCTAATACCTACACATTTTGGCTTCCTACTGGAGAGATCACTATTACTCTAGAGGATGTATACTACATTTTTTACTTGTTGATTAGTGGGTTATGGGTGACACTACAGGATGGCATGGGTATTGATGCTATTGATCACACATCCTTGTATTTTGTTGGTGTTCCTTCAAGTGTGCATCAGAGAGGTAATGATAGTCAATGTATAACTATTGGTTATTATGTAGTCAAATGTTCCATGCCTATGAAAATGGTTAGTTGTATTATTGGCTTCTTTTGTAACAGTGGATGATAATGGAGTATCTATTGCTTATATGATGTATAAGGTAGTTCATAGCATTGAGATGTATGTTAATATGTTCTTATGGGGTAAGACTATTCTTTCCCATTTATATAGATATTTATATACATTTATGTAGGAGGTATTGGGTGGAAGTGTGGGAGTGGCCACTTTATTACATTGTAGGGCTTATTAGAAACATAATAGCTATGCAATAAATTAGATTAATGAGGGTAAGCTAGGAATATCCATAGCCATTTGGTGAGTGATGGATGAGTGATTTAGCTATCCAATATTTTGGGATAGATCACTAAAGTAGGATGTTAAATAGATTGGTGGCCTAAGATATCATATGAAGGCCCTATAGAGAATTCCCTAGATGGCCTAAGGATGGAGAGAAGTTGTGGTACGTGAGGGTCAATTTTTAGTTACATGATCCTTGGGCTAGAGTATATGAGTGCTTTCAGTATGAGAATATTACTAGGCAGTTTGGAGTTTGATAAGATGTTCTTACTACAATGTGGGTATGGTTAAGGAGTACACAAGCACCAGTGACAATAGGGGCTTGTGAAAGACCTACTAAGGCTGAGTTAGCACCGTTACCTTTAGATATGTGAGATGTGGTTATAGATATTCATAATGCAGATGATGTGGGATGAATTGAGGCATATATTGCATGGGGGACCAAGCATCGGTGGGCTTCATTATATCTTGTAGATAGAGTGGATGTTCTTTCATATAAGAAGCTTGAGCCAATCTAGATGATGGGAGGTAATCAATGATTTTATTTAAATTATACCTATGTTTGTTCTTTAGTTTGGATTTAAAATTATATATCTAATGTAGTGTTGAAATTCTTATGTGTGCAGGTGAGGTGAGAGGTGCATAGGATGTGACACCTTCTGGGTTGGGGAGGAGAGATGATGAGTTTTGGGAGACCATCATTGAGTCAAAACTCCAAAAGCTCATGTGGCATGTTTTTGATGATGTATTGGAGGAGGGCTTGATAGAATGAGTGATGGTTACAACTAGCATGTATGTTCATGTTTTTGATAGGGATGTTATATCTATAGCTTCATATGTTAGGGTAGTATGAGAGAGAGATGAGCTTAGAGCTAATTTGGATAGGCATAGAATGCCTCCACTTGATTATGGAATGGTGATCATGAAGATTATGGGTGATTATATGGATCTTTAGTGGTGATATGTAGACTTATGTGAAGAGAATGGTTGGTTATTGGAGTGGGATAGTTGTCACAAAAGGCATTCAGGATCTCAAGGAGGCGCAGGGTCATCAAGTGATAGATAAGATTATGGGACTAGTAGTGGAGGAAAGAGTGAGACTAAGAGTGAGGGAATGATGCCCATTCATGATTTATTGCATTTGATATAGTGTATATTTATTTAAAAACCTACACACACACACACACACACACACACACACACACACACACACACACACACACACACACACACACACACACACACACACACACACACACGCACACACACACACACACACTCACACACACACACACACACACACACACACACACACACACACACACACACACACACACACACACACACACACACACACACACACACACACACACACACACACACACACACAAGTTTAAGTTTGGATTTACTTGTATTCATGTTATGGATTTTGGAATATGTTGGTATATTGAATTATAGGTGATTGATTTAGAAATAGTTGATCTAGTAATAATTTTAAAATTGCATGTGCTTAGTAGAATAGTATATGAGATATGTGGTTTAGTTATTTTGATATGTTTGGAGGTGTTGTTTAGGTTTGATTTATGATTATATGTAAGAAAAAATTTATTTGTTTTTTTTAATTTGTAAATTTTTTGGATAAAATGAGATGGGTATAATATTTGGAAATTATTTGCATAAGTTGATTGGGTTTAATATTGGTATAGAATTTGGATAGATTGAGTTGGTAAGATCTAGATTTTGATAGGCTAGTATTTGGATAGGAAAGTTTTTAGGAATTATGAATGTTAATTGTTAGTAGGGGGATGTATGACAGTGTTGTGTGTGTATTACTTCCCTGAGAGTGGCTCATGAATACAAAGGATACCTAGACCTTTGGATCCATCATTACCATGATAAGTGAATATTATGAACAAAAACTATTATGATTGTACATTTTATTATTCTATGTTGTATCACCTTTTTGAACCTTGTTGGCCAACTGAAGAAGTGCCCATAATACTCATATTGTGTAGGAATGTGCTCTATATCTGATACTAGTTGTTGAGTGATAACTATTATTTTGTGTGAAGATTCTAGAAAATTTAACTTTATTGGTCGTGCATCTAAAAATAGAGGCTTTGGAGGAGGCTCATTAATTCACAATCATAGTGGATTATTACATGAAATAATACCCTATGGCCTCTGTTGTGATGCATATGACAGAGCAATAGCTCAAGATGAAACTATAATATGTGATGGAGTTTCATCTAATTTTAACTATAGCGGGTTTTTACATGAGATAGGACCCTAAAAATCTTCCCACAGTGAATATTTCTTATGAGTGGTACTTTATTGTTGTGCCCATGAATCTAATAGATACGTATATGGAATTTCACTATGTATCCCATGGATAATGTTGCTATATGTAGCTTTGTTTGCTTTACTAGTTTCCAAACCTTCTGAGGTGGTGGAATAAGAGATTTCTTATGATATTTTATCTTTAAACTTGCATTGTGCTCATGATGAGTGACCAATGATTCCTATAAAGGAATGTCTTAAGATGACTTAATCATGGAGGAATGAGGTCTAGGGTTCCATAAAGGAGGAAATCTTTGTGTACCCTATGTGAATGCTATGATACCATTGTCAACACATCTAGTAATGTAATTTTTGAGTCCAAAATAGTCATTATCTCTATGTCCATGAATAGGATGATAGTTGTAAAAAGGCTAATGTGGTTGTCTATGTAAGAGATGTGGATATCATTAGTGAGTAAAAGGTAATATGATTAAATTCCTATCTAATAGTGATGATAAAATGATAGATGGACTATCCCACTCTAAATCAAACTATAGTGGTGTTTTACTTTTCTCTAAATCACATACTATATGTTATGCTCTAGAAATTGGGTCTCTATTCTTTATTGGTTGTTTTTTTGGTTATGGTCTCCTATCTTGTCTAGGACATGGTGGATGATGAGTGTTATGAGTTATATTTAAATATACCACTAATAAATCAATAGTGATCTAATCAACTGAATCTACCTCAATTAATCCTAATTTCTTTTCCAAAGCTAGAACTGTATAACATAAATGTCTAAAATATGACTATGTCTGATATAGTAGATGCTGTAGGAGAGGTTGGTGAAGTCCCTTGATAAAGATATATTGAATCTCTAGATATGTTGGTTTTTATATCAATCTTAACATGTGATCCCTGAATCTTAAGATATACTCACTAACTGGCTCTAAAGAATTATGATGTAGTGTGGCAAGTTTTTCATATGTAATGTGAGGGCTCATGTTTATGATGTAATATATAATAAATACCTCTTATAATTCATCACATGTATGCAATAAACTAATGAGGAGTAAATGAAATAAATAATTTTATGCTTCCCCCACTAATGTCTACTAGAATAACTTGAGTAGAATCAATGGGCTTGCATGAGATTACAAAGCCTTTCAAAAGGCCTGAAGGTGTACACATGGATATCTAGTTTCATAAAAGTGAGGTAATGATGGTATCTAGAAATTCTTAGGCAATGAATATTTTATGAATGTTTTTGGAACAAGGTTACCATGTAGATAATTAGCATCCATCCAAGACATATAATCTTTGTTTTCTAAGGTAAGGAGATGTACTTGGTGTTTTAATTCACCAACTACATGAATCAAAGAGATGATCTCCTGGGATGGTACATTAGTATATTGAATTGGTTCATTTAATCATTGAATTTGATTGTTAATTTTATCCATAAGAATACTACATTTATCAATTAGATCATAGAGAGGGGGTGTGCTCACTTGAACCTTGGGAGTAATGGTAGTTTGGACCTTACTAGAGGGATATGGTCTACCATTCTCTTTAGGTGAAGGGTGAGAACTAGTTTCTACAATAGTGAGGGGTGGCTTGGGGGATTCATTGGTATCTTTATGTTTTAGTGTGTCATATTCTAATTGAGTATAATATGTACTATTAAAATTAACATGTGTATTATTTGAAATAGAATCGTTCATTAAATTAGAAACAACATTTGGAAGTGCATTATGTTTGATAGAAGAAGTGAGAGAAGAGTTAGAAACATGAGATGCATATTATTCTTCACTATGTGCATAAATATCATCATCATGATCATATATGTAATATTGTTCATAATCACTCTCATTTTCATATTCATTATCACCCTTACTATCATATTTAATATCACTTCCATCATTTCTAGGGAGAGGTGTAAAAGAAGAATTGAATTCCTTTCTAATATGCAATAATTTATCATTTGAGATTGAAATATCATGTGCATCTATGTTATCCATGGATGAAATACATGCATTATTTTCATGTACAATATGAGAAGTAAGATTAATAAAGTTATCATTTGAACTATGCTTTCATAATTTGATTCTATTGCATTTATATTGTTGTATTTTGAACATAACAGTGTAGAGAGAGAGAGAGAGAGAGAGAGAGAGAGAGAGAGAGAGAGAGAGAGAGAGAGAGAGAGAGAGAGAGAGAGAGAGAGAGAGAGAGAGAGAGAGAGAGAGAGAGAGAGAGTTCACATGGAAGCCAATTATCACCTATTAGAGGTTCATTTAAAAGTACATTACTAATTTGTTCATTTTGTGCATTATGCATAAGAGAATGAGGTGAGAAGTGTTTTTCCCATTTATCAAAAGTATTTTCTTTAGAAGAAGGTTATAAAGGGATAGGTTTAAGAAGAGAAGATGCATTTTATTTTTTGTCACTATCACTTTTATATACATGATAATATTACTCATTGCAATACTTGTAATCATCTTCATTGTAAATAAAATCATTTTACACATTTTAGCTAATGTTTAATTTTGAAAAAAATTCCACTCATTATACTATATGAAAAATTAAGAAATTTGTCTATAGGATGAGAAGGAAGAAGTCCCTTAGTGGCCATTTTATTTATTTCACCACAATGAATATGAAAAATTATTATTAAGCAAGTTAATGCAATAATAACTACTAACATATATTTTTTAAAAATACTTGTGACTATCTAAACAATTTGCAAAAAAATTGAAATTAATTTCTAAAACTTGTAGGGATGAGTGGTTTTAAGGTGGAGGACCTAGTTTAGGAATGTAGGGTTTTGGGCTAGAATTTTAGAATTTTTGAAAATTATGGCTATAATTTAAATTCTAAAATTAATTTAAACAAGAAAATTTGCACAAAAATTGATACAAAAATAAAAATGTTTAAATTGAAATTTTTCACAAAATAACTACTAATTTAGAAATTTCAAAAATATTTTTGGCACAATAAACAATTTTAATTTTTTTTGAAATTAATTTCTAAAATTTGTAAGGGAGGGAAACTTGGGGTTTGAAGGCCTGGTTTAGAAATCTAGGGTTTTAGAATTTTTGAAAATTATGGCTATAATTTAAATTCTAAAAATATTTTTGAAAAGAATAATTGCATAAAAATTTATAAAAAAATAAAAATTTTGTAAAGTAATTTTTGCACAAAATATGAAGGAAAAACCCTAAGGGTACCTAGGGTTTTTAATTTGTTCAAAGTAAGTCGGGTTCACCAAATATATTATTATTTTTGGTAATCTAGTGCTTAGATCCTAAATAATAAGGGTCTATAATGATAGTAAAAATCTAATTTAATAAGGAAAAATATATATTTTAATTGATAATTAGACAAGACAAAAAGAAATTAACTTAGCTAGATTCAAGGTTAAGCAGAAGATTATGAGTCTAGAATTTGAGGAGCAAGATTGGGACAGTGTCCAAAATATGGCTCTAACTTCTATTTTCTAATTAGATAGGAGAGACAAAAATAGGACACCTTAGTGTCTAGTGTTATAGTCCTTCCTAATGCTATTGTTTTGAGGCTAAATTTTTTTTGAGTTTCATTCACTTGCTCACTATAGGTCTAGTTCAATCTTTAGTACTTATAATATTCTACACATATGGAAATAAAAAATAGATCAAAAGTAAAAGGGGGAAAATTTGGGTTAGGGGAAGAATGATCACACAATCAAGAACCCTTACTATTCTAATTATTTTCTACATTAACCCTCAATTTAGGGTTTTATATTTGATTTAGTTCTCCCTTAGGGAACATGCATAATCAACACACATGATAGATCCAAGAATAAATTTTATCTAGGCCCTTCCTTGATCAAGCATGCAAGTCTGTGTGTGATGTAGAGAAGCTAATATATATTGTTGACTAATGTTTATTATGTCTAATGTGCCAAAGTGGTAAGTGCTAGATATAAAATTCCTTGTGTATTCCTTTATATAGGAGACTCATTATATCAAATTTAAGAGTTTTATTTGAATTTGTCTGACATTGGAAAACTTAAGAAAGAATAAAAAAAGGGAATGAATCATATTGTAAGATAAATTTACCATTGGAATCAAAATTATACATGGAAAATAGTGTTAAAAAGTAGACACCCTAGGTTTCAACAATGTAGTCCTATTTAGGCACTGTTGTCTAGAGGGTCTAAGACTCGGGGGGATGGAATAAGCCTAAAAAGAGTAACCTAGGTTAGTAAGGGTTAAGTTTGGAAAGTAATGAATGACTAGGAATGGTCAAAGAGGTATTTAGGATATGAAACAAGACCAAGGCAAATCAAACAAAAGGACATGGGTAGATGTGAATAAGACTCATATTCTTCAGTCAGAGTCTCCTATGAAAAGAGTGTGAAGAACCATGATATGTGAAGTTTTTTGACCAATTTAGGGTGTATATAGTTCCCATGGGGTTTCAAATAATTCTAAAATTTTTATGGAAAAATAATATTTTATTATTTTTATTTTATCTACATGATATGTGTAAATTTTGTTATATTATTGGGTCATTATTAGGTTGACTCAAGTTTATATAAATCATGTTGGAATAAGTTGTATAATTATGGTAATGATGTTTTAAACTATTTCAATTCATTATTAATTTGACTTATGTTTAAAAACATTGATTAGTTGATTATTTTATTTTTTATGATTAAGTTGATCATTATAATTGATATTTAAGATTTTACTATTTTTGGTAAAGTCTAATTCATTAAAAAAATGTGACCTATATATTTACATAAGTTTTCAATTTATTAATTTTTAATTAGCTAAAACTATTGTCTTCATTTTATGAGTTTACTTTTAACTCATCAATATATATTAAGTTAGTATGTGAAGATGACTGTCTAATAAATTAAGGCATAATTATTTACAAGTCATATTATATTATAAAATAAAATATGGCCCATAAATTGAGAATCTTAAAAAGTGAGATGCAATGGTAATTTGGTACCAAGTTGATGGATCTTGGTGGATTGGTTTACATGGTTAATTTTATATTTGTTGATTGTTAGTTTGGATGTTGTCAAGCTTAGCTTTTTTTGTTATCCTTTCTCCATTGTTTATCTACTACCCTAAACCATATCCAACTAATAGTCAGGGTGGTCTAGGGTCACTTATGGTTGGGCTCATTGAGACTGATGATGTGGGTTTATCTTTATTGGGTTACATGTAATGATTTAATTCATTACTTCTTACTTAGAGTTGTTATGATTGGATGTAGTTGAATTAAATCTGGAATGTAAATATTTATGGTTTTAATTCATTTTACTTAACATAGTTATACTTGATACAAAAAGATGTATGTTATCATGTAATTTTAGTTCATGACATGATAATATTTCATCATTTGATTATCTACATAATCTTGTATTTCTATTTAAATATAAAATTGCATCAGTTCATTAATACTTTCGATAGCAGAACATAAATGTTTTGTCTTTGTCATGTAATGGAAGTTAGACACTTATTTTAAATAATTAGTTTACTATCTTTGATTAGAAATTTGTAGCATTTTGAGTTGATATATGATATTGGTTATTTTTTGATGCATAATATAAAAATGTATTTATGTTTTTTGTTATACTTGTACACTATTAGAATTATGGTATTGAATTAATACGTTATTTGAAGATGTAAATAATTTCCCTAGAACTTAGTTATAAAAATCAATTATGATTATGAAAAGATTTTTTATTACATTGAAAATATTATAATTGACACATAATTTTAGTATGATAAGTTACTTTTAATGATTTATATAATTAACCTTAATCTTGTAAAAGTTAAGTGATGTTATTCTTTGAACAAGTTCACTTTTGATAAGCATTGTGATATAGTATTTTGATGTAGTTAAAATTATGTTTTAAAGGAATTTTCAAATCACTATATACTATACCAATCTCTTTGAAAAATGGATTAACTAATGAAAGTTGTTAAGACTTCATTAAAGACCTTAGACTATAACTATATGATCTAGTAAAATGAAATCCTTGTATTATAACTAGTGAATTGAATGGATTATATTCAACATAATACTTATGCATGAGTTGTAATAGCCTAATAGAATGTATGATAAAAATTAATATGGGAGAATTACTAAAGTAATTAAAAATATATACATCTTCTAAAGAAATTATTCTAGAAGAAAATCATTTCATGTGAAATTATTAAGTATTATTAAGTGCAGTGGACTATTATGGGAAGCTCCTAAATAATTACTTTAAATTATACTAAAATAATATTATTTGAACCTTATACATATTTTAAAGGTAATTTTTAATTAATATACTTCATGGAAGATTTTTAAAATGGCATGGTTTTTCCTATCTCAAACATATTGTGATTTAGGATGAAATGATCCATGTTTGGAATAGGCCATTTAAATACATTTAACAAATTGGTTCATATCATTTAATGGTAAAATAAGTTAAAAAAAATTATATTTTTAAGTTATTACAAGAATCTACTTTAGAATTTTAGAATAATTAATATCTACTATTAAATTAAGCCTTTTAAGTAATGCTTAGGATAAGATCATGGATCTAAGATAAAGGGTAAATATTTAAGAACAAGATTGAAGAAAGACTTAATATACGTAAATTTAGTCCATGAGACTATTAATATGTATTGGGTCCATTGAACTCATTTGGCACTCATGTCAGTAATAATGGAAAATGTAGTCTAACCTAAGTCATTATAAAATCCTTAGGCATGCTTTGTCATAAGCTTTTACCCTACTTGTCAAATGATAAGATTTTACTAAGAAGAACTTAAGAATGGTTGTTGAATAATCTCATGAATATTTCACACTTCGTAAATTATTTCATCTCTAACCTCATGCATTAGTTTGCTTATGAAATGAAAAGGTGCTCAAATGATTTGCATTGATTTTGGAAATAGTCCTTTCCTTTTATCTTTGTATACTACTTATGATTTGGTAAATATTACTTTCAAAATATTAGTCTAATGATTCTTCTATTTAATCTAATATTAATTTACCACTATTTTCTTAACTTTTTTGAATTACCCATGAGTTACTAGTTGTTATATAGCCTGTACAAGTACTTGGGTAAGGGAATAAGTTAGTAATGACTCTATTGAGAAGGCCACAACATAATACATGGATAGAGGTGACTGGTTAAAACTACACTAACCATTTCTATCTAGATAGTAATTGGTTAAAATCATTTGTAATGAGGTCATTTATGGGTTATGTACTTAGTCTAGTTCTTTTGTTTTATGTAACATAATTATAGATCTCATTACATGTTTTTGTGTTGAGTTCTAGGTGAAAATTTGCTCTATTATTATTAATAATATGATATATATATATATATATATATATATATATATATATATATATATATCATATTATTAATAATAATAGAGCAAATTTTCACCTAGAATATATATATATATATATATATATATATATATATATATATATATATATATATATATATGTGACTAATGGTATTAAAACATGAATTACTACTTTAGGAAATTTACGGAAATATTTCTTGCTAATTTATATTGAGTTGTTGTTTGTTTCACCATAAGATGGTGAGGACAAGATCTAAAATATAAGACAATAACCCATGAAATGTTAACCTAAGTAGACAATGAGGTCAAGGTCATAGGGCCAATATTCATGAGAGAGAGGAACCACCTCTCAATAATGTTAATAATAATGTTGAGGCCCTTAACTGTGAGGAAAATAATCCCAACATTAACCAAAATTTAGTTTTGAATGGAATTTTGATTGAATTAAATTTAGTTCAAATTAAACTAGACACTCAAGCATGAATGTTGAATAATTTATAAGGTGTTTTAGCTAAAAAAATTATAGCTAGAGGTGAAAGGTAATTTAATAAACCATAACTTCACAATAACCCTGGTAATGTGGCTGATCATATCATTAAAGAGTTGAATAAGTTTCATGCACTAACCTTATCATGTTAGGAATTAGGTGATTTAGTTGATGCATGGTTAGTAAACCTAAATAAGAATATATATATATATATATATATATATATATATATATATATATATATATATATATATATATATAACATGTCTTATAATGTGAAGGCAAGAGTAATAACCTATCAATTAGTAAGAGTTACAGCTCTTTGGTGGAACCATCTATGTGCATTAGAGGGTTACCAACTAATGAATCTTACTTGTCCTAATTTTTAAAGGAAATCCTAAGACTCTAACTACTAATATTGAATCTAATCATAAGGTAGAAGAGAAAAAAAAGCTTGTCAAAAGGCAAGTCAGGATTTTAAATACAATATGCATTAATCTAAGAATAAAACTATGTTATGTAGCTAGGGTTATGATATATTAATGTATATGGGTTTATGGAGATGTCAACATATGTCACACATCCCCTTAGTTATATGGTATAATATATTAGTATAAATGAGTAACTTGTGTAATTAGTGCATTAAGTAATGGTTATCCTACATTGGGATTAAGAGGTTACCCATCCATTATTAGTTATATAGAGGTCTATATAAAGGAGGTGAATATCATTATAAATCAATAAAGTAAGAATTGAGTATTATATTTTAAGAGGACATTGGAGGTTATCCCCTTAAAGATACATTGTAGAGTTATTCCTTCTTACATAAATATTATATGGTGTTGCCCTACCTTAAGGGTGATTATTATATTTATACATATATGGAGTATTTGGGCATCTTGGCCCACAAATAGCTATTGTGTTGTGTTATTCTAAATTATATTCTACATATTTAAATTATTATATGTATGGACCATAATAAGTGGTATCAGAGATTCAGTTTGGGAAATTTATGTAGGGTGAAACCCTAGTTTTGTGGAATCATTATTATCTTGATATTCATTATGATTTTTTTTTACAATGTTTGTACTAGGGATGAAAAATACTTTAACGAAATCATATTAAAAAATATAAGTTTTATGATCAATTTTGAGGGATTTAATGATATTCTAGGGTTTGTAATAACTTAATAATATCTACCTAAATATTAAAAAAAATTGTGAAAATTGTTTTGATATTTTATCAACATATAGGTAAGCAAAAAAACAAAATTTTAGAATTATTTGAAATGTTTTGAGTGATTTATTGAGATTTTATGTGTTTTCATAGATTCATTCTATAGGCCAAAATTTTTGGATTTTTTTCACAAAAGTTTCACTAAATTTGAATTATCATGCATGGAAGATACTCTAAAAATTATGGACTATTTGGATTAGTTTTATAAGAGTTATTGAAAATTTAGGGTTTTTTTATTGACCCTAGTTTTTGTGAATCATGAAGTTATAAATATTTTTAGGGGAGGATGATATTGTTGATAGATAATGTTGGATCCTTTTTAAGGAGAACAATGTTTAAAATATTTGGTGTCAAATACATTTCTACAATTTTCTCTATGGTCTTGAAACACTTTATTGGGTTGATTTGGGAATAAATCAATGGAAGTTTTCATGGGAAGAAATGGAATAGGTTTTCCTAGACCGATAGGGTATAAAATAAAAAAGAGAAATAAGAGTATGATGATGAGGGTAATGAATAAAATAATGGACATGATGAAGAAGAAAAAATAGTGGAAGAAAATAATGACAATGAGGAAGAACATGAAAGTGATGAAGAAGAAGAAATCACACATAATGATGATGAGAAGACTACAAAATATGCAGACAAAGAGGTAGAGGATATCCAAGATAAATAAGAAGAATTGGATGATAAGGATTTGAATAATTTGGCTCCAAATAAATCAAATTAATTTTTTTTAGTTTCATGGATGCATTCAAAAGAAAAAAGTCATTGTATCTATAAACCTTAGCAACAAGTATAACTTCATCAACCTAGATGCAAATAAACATATACATGTTCAAGAAAGCAATTTCAAAAAGGCTCAATTAGATGGTCATAATATTCATTTTTCTGAATATTTAAAGCTCACCATGGAAAAAAATGTTTTTCATTTAGACTTTTATGATTTTTATATTGATGATGTGGATATGGTTCTTGGATATACATGGTTAGAGACTTTGGGAATAATCAATATTAATGTTCAAAAGAAGTTCATGAAGTTTTGGTAAAGGAAAAATAAGGTTACTTTATAGTATATCATATTTGTAAAGGCACAAAGAAAAATCAAAATATATCATGAAGATGTTATTAAATAAGGTAAATAAGGGCATGTGGAAGATTAATATGAAGACATAGATGAAGAAGTAGTACAGGTAAAGGAACCACCAAATCAAAATGTGGAATAGGTAGAAGAAAATTTTGATAAGGTTAAAGTATTAGAATAAGATGAGGTATATAGACACCCACATTATCATGAGAGGGAAAAATAATGGGTCTATGTGAGGTAAAATCATAAAAATAATCACTTTATCTAAATAGGAAATTATATTATCAATGACTATGGTTGCTCAAGGAATAAATGTAGAAATCACTATGGCTATGCATGGAAGATAAAAAAAACTAATATGGTTAGGTATGGAATTAGAGTAGCACAATAAAATATGTAACATTGAATTAGTGGAGAAACAATTATGACTATGCATGGGAGAATAACTATTATGGTCATGGATGGAATCAGAGTAGCACAATGGAATATGGTACATAAAATCAAAGGAGGAATAATTATACATAGACACCAAAGTGGTATAATTATGATCATGATTGGAATTAGAGTGGCATTATGGAATTTGTAAATAATGTTGGAGATCCATCACCTTCTAAGATCACATATGGGTGGTTGGATGATCGAGCTTGAAGAC
Source organism: Torreya grandis (assembly GCA_037957365.1). Classification (NCBI taxonomy): domain Eukaryota; kingdom Viridiplantae; phylum Streptophyta; class Pinopsida; order Cupressales; family Taxaceae; genus Torreya; species Torreya grandis. The sequence goes on from JARHVA010008092.1 coordinate 497,308, forward strand.
AAGTGTGTAATGATTTGAGGCACACTCATTATTTAGTTTCTTCTTATGTTTTGAGGATGAAACATGTCAAAGAGGGAAGTAATGCTACGTACCTATGGATATGATATACTAATGTATATGGGTTGATGGAAATGTTGACATGTGGCACACATACCCTTAGTTATATCATCCAATTTATTAGGATAAATGAGCAACTTATGGAATTAGTACATTGGGTAATGGTCAACCTACATTGGGATCAATAGGTTACCCATCCATTATTGGTTATATAGAGGTATATATAAATTAGGTGAATATCATTGTAAATCAATCAAGTATGAATTAAGTCTTCTACTATAAGAGAATGTTGGAGGTTATATCCTTGAAGAGATATTATGGATTTATTCCTTCCTAAAGGAGTATTATATGGTATTTCCATACCTTAAGGGTGATTATTATATTTTTGCATATATTAAGTATTTCGTCATCTTGGCCCACCAATATATATTGTGTTGTGTTGATATACATTATATTCTACATAATTTAATTATTATAAGTGTGCACCATAAAAAAATTGTCCCCTTATCCTAAGAATTTTAAGAAATATGAATCTAACCATAGATTTACTAGGAGTATGAGTGGTTTCAATAAATTTCAAGGGAAAAATAAGAATTTTAAGAATCCAAATTATTACAAGACTAATAATTTCAAAATAAATCTGACCTAAGGTAGTCTAAATGTGCTTTCTACTAGAATTATTACCATTATAGTGATGTTGAAAAAAATTATAATGTGTTAAGAATGTGGATATAACCACTACCAAAAAGATTTTCCTGAGTTGAAATCCAACCAATCAGCTAATCACAAAGTTTATACATCGATGGATAATAGAAAAATATATTTAGAAACAACTCTTTATTAAAATTAGAGGTAAAATAAATAATTTTTCTATTTAAATTTTATTTGATTCAAGATCAGCTGATAGTATTATAGATCCTAAGTTAGTAACATATTATAAGTTGAATCTAGTGACTTTGAAGGATGGCTATGATGTTAAGTTTGGCTTAGGGAAAAGAGTACTAATCACTAAGTGTCTTGAGTGGGTAAGCTTAGAATTAGGATCTTTTTACACCCAAGTTATTTATTTTTAGCTCCTCTTGGATATTTTTATATTATATTAGGCATGGATTGGTTATAGTAGCATAAATCTGATTTAGATTATTTTAGTAAAGTGGTATATTATTGTAATGATTTGGAAAAACATGTAAAAATTTAAGGTTTACTAGAATTAAAACTACATAAGTTGATATTAACTTTATAGATAAATAAATAAGTACATAAATATTTAAAGTTATATGTTATTTATATGCAAGAAACTAAACTTGTAACATAATAAGTGTTTAAGGAATATATATTTTTTAAAGAATTTTCTAATGTATTTCCAGATAAATTACCTAGTTAGCCTCCTAAACATGAATTTGATTTTTCTATTGATGTAAATCCAAGGGTATCCCCTATATCCAAAGCACCTTATTGTATGAATATATCAGATTTGAAAGAGCTAAAAGCTCAACTACAAAAACTATTAGAAAAAGGTAATATTAGGTCAAGTGTTTGACCTTGGGATGCACTAGTGGTATTTGTAAAAAATAAGGATAGAACCTTATGATTGTGTGTCGACTATCACATGCATAACAAGGTTACCATTAAGAATTGTTATCCTTTATGAATGATATATGATTTATTTGATTAAATTAAGGATACAAGGGTCTTTTCAAAGATAGAATTGAGATTAGGATATCACTAGCTAAGGATCAATGAAGAAGATATCCATAAGACCACTTTTAGAACAAGGTATAAACATTATGATTTTACAATAATAGATTTTGGTTTGACTAATGCACCTATTACATTTATGAACTTAATGAATAGTGTATTTAGAGATTTTATAGATAAGTTTTTTTGGTATTCCTTGATGATATATTGATCTATTTGAAGAATGCAGATGAACATGAACATCATTTGTCTTTAGTGCTACAAAGGCTAAAGCAACATAAATTATTTGATAAGTTTTCTAAATGTGCATTATTTTAGTTTAAGATCCACTATTTTGGTCATATTATATCTAAGGATGGTATTATTTTTGATCCAATAAATATTAAAGCTATTCAAGAGTGTTCTGCTCCAAAAAATGAACATGAAGAAGTACACAATTTTATGGGATGGTTAGTTATTATAGAACATTTATTGATTTTTTCTAGGTTGGATAACCCAATAACTTATTTGTAATGAAAGGGTAATAAATCTACGTGGAATTCATAATGTGAACAATTTTTCCTAAAGCTTAAAGATTTATTAACTTTAGAACCTATACTTGTTATAATGGATTTGAATGTAATTTTGAAATATGGGATGATGCATTTAAAGAAGGCTTGGGTGATGTGTTAACTCAAGATGTTTCAATTGTGGCTTATGCATCACATAAACTAAAGGACTATGAGAATAATTACACCACTCATGAACTTAAGCTTGCTACCATTATTCATACTTTTAAGAAAGGAAAACACTTTTTATTGGGTAAGAATTTTAAGGTAAAATAAATCATCTTAACATGGAATATTTATTTTCATAGGATGACCTTAATATGCACCAACATAGATGGGTGTAATTTTTAAGTAATTTTGATATGAATATTTCATATGTGAAAGTTAAGGAGAATAATGTTATTGATGCACTTAACCAATGCATTTATCTTGCTAATTTATCCTTTTTGTATAATAATTTCAAAACTAAATTACTAGAAAAATAATATTATGATAATTTTTTCCAAGATGTAAGTGCAAATTTAGCTGACAAGCCTATTGAAAATATTTTTTTGACTTTTTAATTGATTTTAATGGTTTAATCAGACATAAAAATAGAATTGATGTACTTGATTCTAGTGAATTAAGTAATATGTTGATTAATAAGTGCATAAAACACCTCATTTTGTTCATCCAAGTCTCACAAAGATGACCCATGAACTAAAAATGGTGTATTATTGGCCTGTAATGAACTATTAAGTTGCTAACTTTGTGTCAAGATGTTTAGAATGCTAGCATGTGAAATTTGAACCTTGTCATCTAAGAGGATTTATGTACCCTCATGATGTACCATGAGGTATGTGGGATATGATTTCTTTGCATTTCATATCTAGTTTTTCAAAATCTAAAAGAAAACATGATACTATTTTGGTTGTAGTAGATAAATTTACAAAATTTGGTCATTTAATTGCTAGAAACTTAATTGATGATGCATCTATGTTTGCTTCATAATTTTTGAAATAAATAGTATGACTACATGTCATTATTGAATTTATTATTTTATGTTGAGATAAAAATTTGACTCTGAGGTTTTGGAAAAATTTGATACCACTTTTGGTAAAAGGTTGACTTTTAGTTTGTCTTATCACCTAGAAATATATGGTTAGATAGAAAGATTAAATCAGGTTATAGAAGACATGTTAATATTGTATGTTATGGATCAACAAGGTAAATATGAATATTATTTAAACCTAGTTGAATTTTATTATAAAAATAAATACCATTTAGTGATTAAAATAGCTCCTTTCAAAGTTTTATATAGATACAAATGTAGAACATTACTTGGATGGGAAAGTTTAGAAAATAGGACTATTGTTGGTCCTAATTTTTTTCAAGATTATGATAGGCAAATGGAAACTATAAGCTATAATTTAAAGGTTTCCTTTGATAGTAAAAATAATTATGCTAATTTGAAAAGGATAACACATGAATTTAAAGTGGGATATAATTTTTTCCTACGTGTTAGATCGTAAAAAAGTTTAATTTAGAAAGTCTTCCAAAATAGCTCCTTAGTTTATAGGACCCTTTGAAATTTTAGATAAAATTAGTCCTATTTTTTATCAACTAGACCTTCCACCTTCCTTATCTTGGATTTGTAGACATCCAATTCCTAACACCATTTGTGTTAAAATTGTCAATCTTACTCAATTTTTACTCAAATGCACATTTTAGGTCAAAATCCATAAAATGCACCAAATGATTAAAAATTATCATTTAATAGTGCCAATTTAGGTTAAAGTATCCTGAAATTGGGCAATGCAATTTATGGGCTAGCTAACTTTGATCAATTCATTTCGAGTCAAAATGATGATTTCACTTTTTTGTGCTATGGATCACTCTTTTATTTTAATTAATTGGTACACATCACATATCTTTGTTATTTGGTATTGGAAACATCCTAAATGGGAATATGGTTCCAATGCATCTAACATCACCTTCCAATTATTCTTGAGTCAAATTACAACCTAATAATATGACTTTTTGATCATTTTGATTAATTGAGGTCTAATTTCTAAATAAATTGCAAAAATGTTGATTAACATTGTTTAAGGATAATTTATCCAAATCAAGAGCTTAAGTGGATTTTCCATGAGAGTTGTTGAATATTTATTTTTGGAAATTAATTTATATTATCTACATCATTAGGTGATGTCATAAATGGGGTGCCATCCATCAAGCCATAAGTGTATAAAATATCAGGATTATGGGTCTCCCATATCTCTTTATTACCTCTCATGCCTCATTAATGTCCCTTATTCCAAATTAATTATGAAAATAACTATATATTTTAATTACAAAATTCTGTTAGTCCATGACCACACATCTCAATCTTGAGATGGATGGTCATGGTTGATTCTGGTCATTCTTGAAAATCTATAAATAGGGAGGCCATGTACATCATTTTTAAGCATGAATATTGAAAATTTATAATGTTAGATTATTTACACAATCCTTTTCATTTGATCATTGATTTTGTTTTCAAGCTTCATTGATAGGCTAGTTTAGTGATTCCAAATCATGAGCGTAGGTTTTGTGGAGTGTTCTTGAGACATTGGAGGAGTTTACCACCATTGTTGATAAAAACAAGGATGCTTGATCAAGGGATAACATAAATTTGAGACACTTTGGAGAATGGATTCACTTGGGAAGTTATATATTTCTTACGTTCTTTCAATTGTCTTTCATTTTCATTAGTAATTATCACATGAATAGATAGGCTTAATTAGGAATGTTCTTATACATTATTACTTTAGTTTATTGGATTAATGTTTGGCTAATCATGTTATGTAATCTTATCTACATTTTAGCATGCTCAATGGGACCACAACCCACAAATTTTCTCATAAAACCTTTACAAAAAACCTACTAACTATTGTCATGTAGGCTCTTAGAGGATGGAAACAAAGAAAGCAAAAGTTTGAGTTAAAAAGTCCATTTTTATAAACCATAATTTTATTCTCAAGATGACCCAACTTGGATTTGGTTCAACCCAACATGACTCTAGTTCAGCCTAGCTTAGCTATAGTTTATCCCAACTTAGCTCTAGTTCATCCCAACTTAGCTTTGGTTTAGCCTGACTCAGCTTTGGTTCATCCTAACTCAGCTCTAGTTCAGCGTGACTCAACTCTAGTTCATCCAACTCAACTTTGGTTTGGCCTAACTCAGCTCTAGTTCATCCCAACTCAACTTTGGTTCGTCCCAACTCACCTATCAACCTAACTCACCTATCAACCCAACTCACATGTTCAACAACTCACCTATCCAACCCAACTCACCTATTGATCTAGCTTGCCTATCCAATCAAACTTGACTATCAACCAAATTTGACTTTCAACTTGAGATCTAAAATTCTTAATGTCATTTTCTTAAAATCTTAAGTGTTTCAAAGAAGGCCCTTATCTTTACATTTTCTCAATTTGAGGGGGTAGTTTGGAAGTTGGTTTGATTGCTTTTGACTAACCAAACACACTTTGATTTGGGTTTAAAATGAACATGTTTGATTTAACACATTTTAATTAGTGCTTAAAATGAACCTAAGATTTGGCTAAGTCTTATATATATTTCATTTAGTGTTTAAAACACATCATAACTCTTGAAACAATTTAAAATTTGGTGTTTTAATCATGAAATTAGGCTAAGTCTTGAATCTTCAATTTGTGCTTAAAATGAACTTAGTTCTTTATTGCTTCATGTGGCCTTTTGTTGTGCAATATTTTACCATTTTAGCAATTAAGGCCAAGGGCCAAAAATAACATAACCTAATCTCTTATTTGGTGCTTAAAATTTAACTCATTTGTTAAGTTTGTATGGAATAGGTGATTGATTAATTGATTGGTAAAACAAAGGATGTTGCATGTATGCTCTTCCATCCATCCCCTTTAGGGAACTTTTGGAATCAAAAGTGCCATCTTAATTACAAGCAAACCTAGTCCAAGGCTTAGAAAGAATGTCATCTAAGGTAGTCTCCAAAAACTCGTAATAGTTTGGGGTGATCTTGAAAATGACCCCAAAGTCTTTCTTTTTATGTCTTTCATTTCATTACATCTTGGCTTGAAAGGGGGAATTCATTACCTATCATGAGTTATTTAGGGAAGATTTGACCTAGAGTTTCATCTCTCAGCACTCACTTCAAATTACTCCTATTGGGATTGAAGGCCTGAGTAGTTAAACCACCTTCTAGTGTTGGAGTGCACATAGGATATATTGTGCATAATTGGACATTGTATTACACTAAGTGAACAACAAGATGTAGTGGTTACAAAAAGGATTAAACCTTTTTACAATAATCCAAGTGTTATGGACCTAAAATTTGTGCTTTTCTTTTTCATCATTTCACATGAAAGTCATTATGTAATTTATTCCCCTAGAATGATTGAAAACCAATTAGTTTTAGTCAACCCTATTTTGCCATACCCTTTCTAGGATTTGGATGATTATACTTAGTGTATTTTGGTCATTTTTTCTTAGTATGTTTTGAGACTAAAACTTGATTGATTATTTATAAACATGTCAAAATCCTGTATTTGAGTTAAGAAGGGTAGTGTTATGCTTCCAAAATCATGTGAAACCATTTTTGGCTTTGAGTCTTTGAAACATAACAATTGATGACATCATTTGAGCATGCTTACACTATTAGGATACTCAATTTATTTCAAGAACTTGTTTACCATTGTATCAAAATCAATTTGTTTCAAACCATGTCATGTATACCATTTGGATCTTGTTTATTCATCGTTATGTTGTCCACTCTTGTCTATCTTGTTTGGTCCAATCCTAGTCTTCAACATTACATTTTAAATTAACCTTGTCAAGTTTGGATCCAAAGATTAATTGATTTTTGTTTAGGCATCAATTTATGGGGCTAGTACACAAATATTTTTATTTTGGGTTGCATAAATTTAGTTAAATGATTACCCAATTTTGAACACTATTGATTGTTTGTTTGTTTGAGTGCCTATCCTAATCATTTTTTGTGCCTTTGTTTGGGATAACACAACCTTTCTTCAAAAACTTTTGATGTTAGACATTTGATGTTAGGTTTTTTTATGCCAAATCTTGGCACAAACTACTTTTTAGATGCAGCTTCACCATTTCAACCAAAGTTGAACCTTTTGTACTTTAAACATTGATTTTTAGAGTTTGTATTACTCTAAGTCTTTTTATTTTTAGATCTTTCTTCATTAAATGAAGACATGTCTAGCTATACTTATGGTGTAGTCATAGATAATCTAACTTATGATTGAATGGCTACATAAAATGACTGTTATGACTTTAGTCAAGACCCCTATGATGACAATATGGTTTGTAAGATAGATTTCTATCCACGTCACAAAAATTAGTCATGGGAACATAGTCAAGATATAACTTATGATCCAACTCATGATTGGAATGATTTGGTGTATCAAGATATTTGGATGATTTGGATTGTGCAAGTAATCAAACTACAAAACATGCCAAGATTACCATTTTAGGACCTTTTCCTTTGGTTTACACAAGCAACCAAACTAAGAAGCATTTAGTCATTACCATTTTATGACCTCCTCTTTTGGTTAGTATGAGAAACCAAATGAAGAAACATCTATTTATTACCATTCTTGGCCCATCACTAGGTTTTTATGAACCTATTGTTAAAGAACCTCCATTTGATGAACCAGTTGTGTTTGATCCCTTATTCGATAGTCTAATGTTTGGAGAGCCCATTATTAAACCACAAATAATTGATCCTACTAAACCAAATCTTCCCTAATTTAGAAATGCTTCTTGTTTAGGGAAGATTTAACAAGAACCATTACCTCTTTAAAAACCATCTTATGAGGATCATAATGTGTTCAATGTTTATATTTTGTAACTAATTGTGAACCAAAACCAAAATGTTATTGTTGAAACACCCATTTGTGATAATTCAAACTATGATAAGTTACTTATTCATATGTTACCTATTTTTAAAGAGCCTGAACTCCTTGACAAGCCAATCTCTTTAAAGTTGTCTCTTGATCTTTTCCCCCTCATTGAGGAGTCTCACTTTGATAAACATGATTTTGTTGAGACATCCCTTAAGAAGTTCCCTCTCTTTGAGTGGATTCACTTAGATGAATTAGTTTATGTTGAACCCTTCTAAGATGAATCACTTTTTATTGAGCCCATTATGCCATCATAGGCAATTGCTTGTCAAAAATTCAACATTCAATAGAACATTATAGAAACAACCACATCAAATGAAGAATCAATAGTATAGTCAGGTTCCATTTTTTAACTAACATTGGATTTAACATAAAAAACAAAATCAACATCAGTTGCAACTTTGGATTTAGAGTTCGTTGCCTCAGAATCAAATTTAGAAACATAGTATAGTATTGGTTATTCTAACATTGGATACAATTACCTTGTGAATCAATTTAAATATATTTGTAATCCTTCTATGGTTTTTGAGGATGATTACTTTAGCATCTATATAATTTATCTTAGTATATTCTATGAGGATTATGATACCTTTCACCATCCCATTATTATCACCCAACATAACCATTATATTGACATTCCACCTGCCACAAGTGTCGATTGGGACCGATAGAATCACACTTTGTTGAACTAAATCTATGGTGACATATCATTTGTAGAATGTTAGGGGGACCAAGATCATATTCATTCAGAAGAACAATCTCCTAGTGAAACCTTTTTAGAGTCATTAGGGGATAAGCAAAGATCAAACTCAGCATTTTTTAGTGAAATCTTTTCAAAGGTGCTAAAAGACAATGAAATTCAAATGTTAACATATCTTCATGAAACCTTCTTAGAGGAACTATAGGATGATCATTAAAAATTCATTAGTGAAAACCTCATCAAGGCACCAATAGCTGAGCATAAAATTTCTTCATTATTTATTGAATATATTATCAAAGATCAAATCAAATAGCTTCCTATCTATAACATAATCAGATGGTAGCTACTTTCAATCAATAGAATAATCTAGTGGTCATATCAAAAGCATCTTCATAGGTCTTCACCCCTTCCAAAACCCAAATTATGTTCAATCCAGTATCAACAACATTATGTGTGACTAAAATTCTTGATCTTCATTTATTTCCCATCCATTATACATTCCATAATACCCACCCATTCATTACCCACTTATGTTATTTATCACTAGAAACACTTTCCTTTTTTGAGGTTATAAGGATATCTTGTCTCGACATTTGAAGGGAGTAGAATCAACAATCTATGTGGATCATAAACACATTATTGACATCTAGATTGGAAATAAGTTATTAACATAGCAAATTTTTTGAATGGGAATTGGGTAGGAAATTTATAACTAATCATTTTTATTGTCTCATATATTGACTATGATGTGTGTCTCCATACCAGAAAGAACAACAAAACCATTTTTCATTTACTATTCACCCATTTGCCATTACCATGCCTTGTCTCTTGGGGCAACCCTATAGAACCTTTTTAGGCATTATAATACCATTATGATCCATGAACCATGCTATTTGAACTACATTGACTTGAGGTCCATTGGGACTATGTAAACAATGCTCAGTTTTTATTGAGGTCAACTCGATCACCCCCTTTCCATGCTCTCACTGTTTTATGAGAAATTATTAATTTTTAATGCTATCACCATTTTGCAAACAACCTAAGCCTACACTCTCACTATTTTGTGAGTAATTTAAGCCAATCATTACTTGGGGGTAACTTTATTGCCATTGTAGCCAATTTTCTTCTAATTATTTCATTATATCATTTCTTTACTATTGACCAAGGCTTGATTTTAGTCACTTACCAATCCCATTTTTTTAAATCTTGGTTCCTTTGGTTCATCCTGCACTTTCTATGGGGGGATTTTGA
>JARHVA010008092.1:512500-557168 GCA_037957365.1 Torreya grandis
TCATGTTACTACATGTAAATTTTAAAATTTCTCAAGTTTAAAACTTTCAAAGATGCAAAAGTTTAAAATATAATCTAGATCCATTTGCAATTGTGTGATTTATATTCCTTTGTCAAGTGGACCATGTTATTGTATGTAATAAAAAATTCATCATGTCCATAAATTAATATTTGATCAGATGGGATAAAACACACCTACACTTATGATTGGGGAGTATATATTGTTTATGTGGGATCATGACCAATGTGAGGATCTGTTAGACCCAATTAGGGGATCACTTATCAAAACACAACATACAATATAAGGCTCCAAATCCTCTAGTCTAACACAATCACATAACAACCATAAAAGAGTCCTATGATTTAATATTTCACTAATCTAATAACAAGAAAAGTAAATATAATCTAGTACACAACAAATCTTATGGCACAAAATGGGGGTTAGAAATAAAATAAATAAACAACTAAACTAAACATGTATAGAAGACATATACTCATGTCAATGTATACAGAATCCTAATAGATGGAAGAGAAGAATACATATGCTCTATCTATCTACTCTTAAAAAGGAGGAATAAATTTGGGAATACTTAACTTAAAGATGAACCTACCAAGCCTCAATATCCCCCTTGACCAAGGTGCTTCACAAGAGATTGTCATGGTAAGTAAGGATAACTGAGATAAATCAACTCTAGGCTACACAACCTACCATAGCATCCAAAATACTTATCCACAAAATGAGATTAGAGATCTAAATAAAGTATTAAAACCTAAATATTTATTCCCCAAGTAGAATGGTCAATAGGTAGATGTTCATTTGCATTTATTCACTTAATTTTTTTCTCTTATGAAATGGTGGTAAATGACCTTGTATATATAGTGGTAACTTTCCCTAAAAACTTTCAATAACATCGATTGTGCTGGGTTGACCTAATCAACCTAGCACATTTTTGTGGTTAACTCTCTAAGTTTATGCTAGCTCAGCTAAGAGACCAACAAACCAAAAGAGAGAAAAAATCCTTAAACTATACGAGGATGACCTAGTCAACCTAGCACAATTGATAATTCAAAAGGGTGTTAAGGAAATAAATGAAGGATAAAATATAGAAAATGACTGGAATGGATAGAACTGAGAAGAATAATCTCAGGTTCAATGGTTTTAGGAGGCTAGAGTGTGAATGACAAGTGGAAAAAGGAATGATAATCTTATGAAGCACTGATGGTCTACCCACCCTTTTCCTGGTGCACCCCTTAAGGTATACACTTAGAAATATTCAGACTCGATAAGCTCTTCCAAGATATGAAGTGTTATTAATCAATAAAATTTTGAAAATATTATGTGTATACATATACCCTAGCTAAAGCTCATCACGTGTCACATAAGTGTAACACAAGATGGTGCTTTGGAAGAAAACATGATATCACACAACATTGATGCTAAGTATGGTGAAGTAAGTAGAAAATAAGATAAATGAAAGGACTAAGTTAAAAAACATATACCTTTAACTTACCTTATTATTGTAGATAAAGAAGTAGACTGAAAGAAAATGAAAGTGTCCAATGTAGAGTACAATAGGTGGACTTGTAGAAATTAGAGCAAAAAATATCCAAAAATCAAAAAATTGGAAGATAGGCATATTGTAGTGTAAAATAATCTATAAACCATCATGATTATAATGCATTTTATAGTTTAAAAAATGGATTATTAGAAACAAAGATAGTGGTAAATCAAGGAATCTAGGTAAAAATTTTAAAAAAAAATTGAATTATTAAAAAGTGGTTTTAAATAGGTAAAAGAGAATTCATTTGGAATTTTAAATTTTAAAAGAGAGAAAATATATCTCTAAGACTAGACAAGGATAGGGTGGTAAGGGAATGATAGGCTAGATAAGGAGGAGACCTAGAGGTGGTAGCAAGTGAAAAACAAGTATGCAACTGTGGATCTCAAACCAATTTTTGAAATTTGTATTGAATTTTTTAAATTTTTGATAAAATTTGTTTTTAACATTTATATATGTCAAAATTTAACAAACATAGATTCTAAGGGTAGAAAATAGGAATACAGGAAAAGGATTAGAAGGATTTAGGAAGAAAATGAGAAAAATGCACATTTTGAGTAAAATGTATTAGGTCAGCACACAAAACATATTAGGTCAACTAGGTTGACCTAGTAGGTTGAAACATGGTAAATTCCATATGGTTAACCTAGTAGGTATGGGTTGACTTAGAGTAATCTATAGGCTATAAAGTTAGAATGGAATGAAAAACTAATCTGTAAGGACCAAAATAAAAAATTAGAACATGGGAAGGGAAAATAAGATGGTTGACTTGGAGTTTTAAGTCAAAAATGACAAAAATAGGGAAATTTTGATCAAACTAGGTTGACCAAGGAACCAAAATAAACATAGAAAAACATGTAGAAAGCCAAAAAAGGGCTAAAATGGCCTAAAATGACTAGAGTGAAAGAGGGACCAAATAAACTAGAAATAGGATAAAATGAATAAGGTAAAAGCAATTAGTCTTATTTTTTAATTAAAATGGTAAAAATAATGTGTAATGAATGTATTGTGATTATGCATGACATGGATGAACTAATACATCCTTTTTTGTTTCTTGGTTGTAGAGATGGTCAAGATTATAGAGGGTTGTGGATGTGTTTTAGTTGCTAGATTTGTTAGAGAGATTGATAAATGGAGATCAAGCTAGATTTTAGGAGGTATATCTATGATGTACAAGATCCCCCTTAGTTATGACCTATTATTCATGTTCTTGGGATGTTGAGAATGATTGACTAATACATTTCAATCAAAGGTGGATGGGGATGTGATAGAGGTGGGTATCATACTAAAGGATGTTAATGCCATCGTTAGGTTAACCATAATAGGAGCATTAGTGACCATAGGGATACTAGATAGCTTAGAAGAGAGGAGAGCCTTATCCATATGGTCCATAAGCTCATAAATGATATTAAGAGGATAGAGTGTTAATATGGAAGACATGTATATATCATATATTTTAGATCTCTAAAAGGTGATGATAGGTCTTATGACATAATGAGTGCTCTATCACAAGTTAGACAACAAGGTACCACTATTTTTGGTAGCCTTTAGTAGGATAATGTTGGAGGAGGGAGTATTATATGATTTAGGTTTTGTCATCTAGGTCCATCTTGTACATGATCTATTTAATATGTTGGTCATAGGGTAGAGGACTATGGGACCAATCATATTACTAACAACATGGATATATGATAGATTCCCCATGTATCAATTGGTTGGGTTACCCCATGTATTTGATTATGGGTTACCTTGAGTATGAAGATGATGAAAAGACCAAGTAGCATTAGCCATGTGCCATGTGTCATCACTATAACTAGTGAGACATGCAGACATTATGTGGTAGTTATGGGTATATATAATCTACATAGGTGAGTTGGCACATAGTTTCACGAACACTATAGAGGATAAAGGTTATTAGACACTATACATGGTGGATAGAGCCACATCTAGTGGCATAGGTACCAAGATAAATTGGCCTACCTCATCTAGTGATATTAATATTGATGCCTGATTAATGGGCTTAGCATGTGAGGGAACCACGAGGGAAAAATGGACTTAGACTAGTAATAATGAAGTTTACACTAAAGCCATGTTGAGAGTGACCATGGATTGGTCAAGCATGATGAGTGGCATAGGAGGAGGTATAGGAGGCAATGATACTAGATGTACCATTACTATCCCCATAGTGAGATGAGTAGTAGCTACTGAGGACATATTAACAATAGAGATAGGAGAGAGTGGAGACTATAGACATCCTAGATGATCTCATACATGAGCTAGAGGAGATGATAGAGAGACCACTTGGATGAAGTTTGAGATGGACATGAGTCATGAATGCTAGGTTTGAGTTAAGTAGGTGACCTACTAAGTAGGTATTAAGAGGCTACATAGATAAGGAGATTATTTTAGGTGATCATGAAGATGATGATATCATAGGAGGTGATACACAAATAGGTATGAATATGGTTGAATTATTTCTTAAGTTTATATTTGGTATTAGAGAGTTATAGATAAATATTATAAGATATGATAGTGATCTAATATCCATCTAGTGTGTTTTTGTAGGTGTACTTGAGGATGAGGAGGAGATATGGGGGTCTATAGTGAGGGGAATACTCCATGACATCCTTCAATAAGATTTTATAGCCATACAATCCCATAACACTAGAATATTTGAGTGTATCATCTACCCTAACTTAGGTAAGTTAGTTCAGATTAATTAGTGAGGAAATGAGGTATATACAGGTGTAGAGAGAGGGTGAAACCACCATTAAATATTGGTAAAGGTGAGATATATGCCTATTAAGCCTTAAAAAATGAGAGATTTATACATCTAAAGATAATGACATAAATGATGTAGGCATATATAGTGATGTAGAATTAGCTGACATAGGTACATACAGTGACATAGGTTGAGTTGGTATAGGCACATGTGTAAATAACATACTTATAAGGATAGGTAGAGGGATGTCAATCTCAAAATATCTCATTATAGTGTACCATTTAGATGAGCTAGATCGAGACCTTAGCAGGAAGAATGGCTAGGCCATGAGATAGACATGATGTAGCTTAGCCCTAGTGTTAAGGCTTTATATATGTTTGTCTATGTTTTATGAAACTCATGGTGTGTGTGTGTGTGTGTGTGTGTGTGTCTATATATATATATATATATATGATGCATAAATTTTGGGTTATTGTCGTTGGTTGTGTATGTTGTATTTTATGATGGTTGTATTATGGTTGAGGTTGTGGATCCTTTGGATATATTTCTTTCTAGCACATGTACTTATATTTTTTATATATGCTATAGGAAATATATATGGTGTGGTTGATTTTTTAGCATTATGGAATACACCATGGTTAAAAATAAACATGGGGAAAAGGACATGGAAAAATATAATCAATCAAAGAAATGTACTACTCACTAGTTCAAGCTGGGAAATGTATAATAGCAAAAAATGACTAAGTATAAAAATATAATAAAATGGAAAAAAAGATGGTAAAAGGGGATTTGTTTTTAAACCAATGTAAAAGATTTTTTAATCAAATTAAAACAATTAAAATCATACTAAATATCACTTTGTGAAGTATGACAAATAATGTAATAAAATGGAAGGTATGTAAAAGGGCACAAATGGTAATAAAAACAAATCAAAATCAAGTCAATCAATTATACTATTTCATGATGGGAAACACAAAATAAAAAAAAATTATAAAAATTAGGTCCTAAATTTATCATACTAATTCAAGATGGGAAGTATGAGAAATTCAATAAATGGTTGTAATCTTGCATGCACTCAAGAAATAAGAAAATAAAAGGTGAAATAAAAATGAAGCAGAAAACATACTAAACATCAAGTTGTAACACATGTCAATGATGTGTAACCTCATAACCAATCGAATATTTTCTCTCATTTGAAAATTTTAATTTAGATGGTGACTTGTTTATTGGAAAATTTTATGAGGATGGTTGAGTCTTATCCATGGTATTACACTCTAACTCACAAAAGAAAACCCAAGGGGTACCAAATCAAGATTGGTAAGTATAAGGATAAGGAATGGTAAACCAAGTATGTGGGTAATAGGATGGAAAATATGGTAATTTGTGAGGGATATAAGGTCTTATCCATGGTCTTACAATGCAAATCACAAATGAAATCCCATGGGGAGTGATCAGTAATCAAAATAATATTTCCCAGGAGGAAATATGAAGGAAAAGGAATGAAAAAGGGAGTGTAAGAAGAAAGACTTAGGCATATTATGAGAAGACCTTAGGAGATAAGAGGCATGCTAAGGACATGAGAAGAAGTTAAGGAACTATTGGTCATATAAATACAAAGGAAACATGCTTGCGATAGACACAAAGGTTTATAGTCAAATAGGTGTGCTACTAAGATCAACTCATGATGGTAGATTGGTATAAGGAAAAGTAAAATGGACCTACCTTCCCATAACATGTTTTCAACTCCTCAAGACCCCTTATAGATTTTTTAGCCTATTATGAAGATTGAGTACTTATATGAGAAAGTAGGTATCACTATTCTTTTTATTCTCATCTTCTAATCTACTAGCCTACCACACCCCAAAGGACATCATCTCTACCATGATGTCAACTATGGAGTTTGAGCTTCGACTAAAAGAAGGAGATAAACTTTAAATCATGTCTTTTAGTGTTATTATAATTTTAAGAATATTCCAAATTTTTTCCTCTTGATATAATTGACTTTTTTTTAAATGATTTGGCCTTTTAACTTTATTCTAAAGGCTTTTTTAAGATTCCTCCTCCATATAGATTTGGCATGACCAAACATGAGAGAGATAATGATACACATAAATGAGTTATAGGCTACGGCTAAATAAATCTAAAAGACCCAAGATAAAATATTGAGTATAACACTTAGGCTTAACAATGAACTGAGCATGTGATTTCAAGTCTCAACCATGTATATGCTTAGTTTGTGAAAAAAGGAAGAAGGGAAAAAGGAGATCCAAAGGAGGACCGGTGATAGGAAATATTAATGTGAAAGATTTCTTGCTAACTGATCACATGGTAATAGGAGATAGTAATCAAATGGAAGAGGGTAGATATAACTAAGTCACCATGACAACTATCTATGAAAAATAAAGATAAGAAATCAAATAATCATAAAGATACAAGGGAAGAGTTTTGAGAAAAAATCTAAAGGAGAAGACAATCATATGTGAAATTTAAAATGAATCATAATCTAACTATAGTACAAAAGGAAGGAAAAACATGATATAAGATAAGAAAGAATTTGACATAGTGTCAAATTATATAATCAAATAGAAATAATATTGGATCACACGTCCAATCCAAATATAAATGAGGAAGCACCATTCGTGTGCTCATAAATATTGGTAAATTTATCCACATAGATTATTCAATACATCAGATAAGTCTCTATGAAGTTGTAATCAAACTAATACTAAGGTCTCATAAATATTTAGTGAATACTAGGCAAATACTTCTCTTCTAATTTTCTCAACTAAAAAAGTAGGAATACTCAAAGAATCATGCTAAGGAGGAAAGTTAGGTAGAGGTTAGTTAGGAAAATGTGTGTAAATAGGCTGTACAGGGGAAAAATGAATCACATGTGGAGAAGGATCCACAGGTGAAGCACTCACAGGTGGAGTAGGATCCATAGGTAAGGGAGGGTCCATAGGTGAAGGAATCATAGGTGGAGGTTTAGAAGCTGTTGAAGGGACTAGAGGAGGAGATGGAACCACTATAGGTGGAGCCATGGGATAAGAAGGAGGAACCTTCTTGTGGGAATGACATATGGGAAGAATGGTAGAAGGTCCAGGGATGGATACAAGGTGATCTCTAAGATGTTATTGAATAATGGCCATGATTAGTGTGATGCGTGCCACATAGGTACCATATAAAATATACCTAAACATACTTAGGTAAATATTTAGGAAGTACCTTTGAGGGAGGTATGGTTTTGTTTGATGATGGGGAAGAAGGATGCAAGGTATCAATATATTGTCACAACTTATGACAATCAATGAAAGAGTGATTATTTATCCCATAGAATCAAAATATACGCTTGTGAGTATTTTTAGGAGCACTCATAGAAAGAGGTAAAATAGGAATGGAATAATTTTATGAGGATTCATTATCCCATTTGGTGGGAAAATTATCCATGTTAGGTAGTGGAATCAAACCATCATCAATGGATGGTGATGTTGGGGAAGGGGTGAAACTAGGCTCAATAGAAGTAACACTAGGAGAAGAAGCAAGAAGAGGCTCATCAATAGTAGGAGAGAAAATAGGTTCAACTAGAGTGGAAAAAGGAACATGATTAACTATATTTGGCCCTACTAAAGGAGGGATGGGATTTGTAGAATGTCTAAGGAGGACTACCCTAGGTGTGGAAAATCAATAAGGTTTTGTCATAGCACAATCCAAGAGAATGGTCCTAAGTGGCTCCTCATAAAATAGAGGTATCGAAACCATCTCTACCCTATGATAAAGAGGCAAAATGAAAGAATTAAGAACTATTATTGAAATAAAATGATGAGACTCAAGAAATGACTTAAGTAAAGAAGACAAATAATGAATAATCTCAATAGCATGGGATTAGACAATGCCACCTAAAAGAGGATCATCTAAAAAATAGCCATCATCATAATCTAAAGTATGAAGATCGATGACATAGGTCAGGATGACCTTATCATTAGTAAAATCTTAATGAATAGAGTACCTAGTCTTGGTTAAGACTATGGGAATGTCATCACAAGGAGGGTTGTGAGAATGAGGATGTAAAGAATTATAGATCTATGAGATGAGAGATCAAAAGTTTTTATTTTTAAGTTAATCTCATTGGGCTCATTGTCATCACATTCTAAAAGGTTAGGAGGAATGCATAGGAAATATATGTGGTGTGGTTTATTTTTTAGCATTATAGAATACACATTCATGGTTAAAAATAAACATGGGAAAAAGGATTTGGAAAAATATAATCAATCAAATAAATGTACTAATCACTAGTTCGTGCTTGGAAATGTGTAATAGAAAAAAAATGACTAAGTATAAAAATATAATAAAATGGCAAACAAGATGATAAAAGGGGATTTGTTTCTAAACCAATGTAAAAGATTTTTGAACCAAATTAAAATAATTAAAATCATACTAAATATAACTTTGTGAGTATGAAAAATAATGTAATAAAATGGAAGGTATGTAAAAGGGCACAAATGGTAATAAAAACAAATCAAAATTAAGTCAATCAATTATACTATTTCCTGATGAGAATCACAATATATATATATATATATATATATATATATATATATATATATATATATATATATATTATAAAACTTAGGTATTAAATTTATCATACTAATTCAATATGGGAAGTATGAGAAATTCAATAAATGGTTGTAATCTTGCATGCACTCAAAAAATAAGAAAATAAAAGGTGAGAAAAAAAATGAAGCATAGAACATACTAAATATCAAGTTGTAAAACATGTCAATGATGTGTAACCTTATAACTAATCGAATATTATCTCTTATTTGAAAAATGTAATTTGGATGGTGACTTGTTTATTGGAAAATTTTATGAGGAGGGTTGAGTCTTATCCATAGTATTACACTCCAACTCACAAAAGAAAACCCAAGGGGTACAAAATCAAGATTGGTAAGTATAAGGATAAGGAATGGTAAACCAAGGATGTTGGCATTAGGATGGAAAATATGGTAATTTATGAGGGATATTAGATCATATCTAAGGTCTTATAATGTAACTCATAAATGAAATCCCATGGGGAGCGATAAGTAAGCAAAATAATATTTCCCAAGAGGAAATATGAAGGAAAAGGAATGAAAAAGGGAGTGTAAGAAGAAAGACTTAGGCATCTTATGAGAAGACCTTAGGAGCTACGAGGCATGCTAAGGACATTTTAATATGTTAAGGAACTATTGTTCATATACATACAAAGGAAACATGCTTGTGATAGACACAAAGATTTATAGGCAAATATGTGTGCTACTAAGATCAACTCATGATGATAGATTGGTACAAGAAAAAATAAAATGGACCTACCTTCCCATGACATGTTTTCCACTCCTCAAGACCCCTTACAGAGCTATTAGTCTACTATGAATATTGATTACTTATATGATAAAGTAGGTAGCACTATTTTTTTTTATTCTCATCTTCTAATCTACTGGCCTACCACACCCCAAAGGACCTCATCTCTACTGTGATGCCAACTATGGAGTTTGAGCTTTGAATAGAAGAAGGAGATGAACTTTAAATCATGTTTTTTAGTGTTATTAGACTTTTAAGAATATTCAATATTTTTGCCTCTTGATATCATTGAGTTTTGTTTAAATGATTTGGCTTTTAACTTTATTTTGAAGGATTTTTTAAGATTCCTCCTCTATATATATTTGGCATGACCAATCATGAGAGAGATAGTGATACACATGAATGAGCTATAGGCTAAGGCTAAATAAATCTAAGTGACCCAAGATAAAATATTGAGTATAACACTTAGGCTTAACAATGAACCGAGCATGTGATTTCAAGTCTCAGCCATGTATATGCTTAGGTTTTGAAAAAAGGAAGAATGGAAAAAAGACATCCAAAGGAGGACCGGTGATAGGAAATATTAATGTGAATGATTTCTTGCTAACTGATCACATGGTAATAGGAGATAGTAATCAAATGGAAGAGGGTAGATATAACCAAGTCACCATGACAACTATCTATGAAAAATAAAGATAAGAAAGCAAATAATCATGAAGATACAAGGGAAGAGTTTTGAGAAAAAATCTAAAGGAAAAGACAATCATATGTGAAATTTAAAATGAATCATAAAATAACTATAGTACGACAAGAAGGAAAAACATGATATAAGATAAGAAATAATTTGACATAGTGTCAAATTATATAATCAAATAGAAATAATATTGGATCACACGTCTAATCCAAATATAAATAAGGAAGCACCATTCATGTGCTCATAAATACTAGTAAATTTGTCCACGTAGATTATTTAATACATTAGATAAGTCTCTATGAAGTTGTAATCAAACTACTACTAAGGTCTCATCAATACTTAGTGAATACTAGGTGAATACTTCTCTTCTAATCTCCTCAACTAAAAAAGTAGGAATACTCAAAGAATCATGCTAAGGAAAAAAGTTAGGTAGAGGTTGGATAGGAAAATGTGTGGAAATAGGATCTATAAGGGAAAAAGGAAACACATGTGGAGAAGGATCCATGGGAGAAGAACTCATAGGTGGAGAAGGATCCATAGGTAAGGGAGGGTCCACAGGTGAAGGAATCATAAGTGGAGGCTTAGAAGGTGGTGAAGGGACCAGAGGAGGAGATGGAACCACTAAAGATGGAGCCATTAGATAAGAAGGAGGAACCTTCTTGTTTGAATGACATATGGGAATAATGGTAGAAGGTCCAAGGATGGATACAAGGTGATCTCTAATATGTTATTGAATAATGTGGCCATGATTAGTGTGATGCATGCCACATAGGTACCATAGAAAATATACCTAAACATACTTAGGTAAATATTCAAGAAGTACCTTTGAGGGAGGTATGGTTTTGTCTGATGATGGGGAAGAAGGATGAAAGGTATCCATATATTGTCACAACTTATGACAATTGATGAAAGAGTGATTATTTATCCCATAGAATCAAAAGATACACTTGTGAGTATTTTTAGGAGCACTCATAGAAAGTGGTAAAATAGGAATGGAATAATTTGAAGAGGATTCATTATCCCATTGGGTGGGCAAAGTATCCATCTTAGATAGAAAAATCAAACCATCATCAATAGATGGTGATGTTGGGTAAGGGGTGAAACTAGGCTCAATAGGAGTAACACTAGTAGGAGAAGCAAGAAGAGGCTCATCAACAGTAGGAGAAAAAATAGGTTCAACTAGAGTGGAAAAAGGAACATGCTTAATTATATTTGTCCCTACTGAAGGAAGGATGGGATTTTTAGAAGGTCTAAGGAGGACTACCCTAGGTGTGGCAAAGCAATAAGGTTTGGTCATAGCACGATCCAAGAGAATGGTCCTAAGTGGATCCTTATAAACTAGAGGTATCGACACCATCTCTACCCTATGATAAAGAGGCAAAATGCAAGAATTAAGAACTATTATTGAAATAAAATAATGAGACTCATGAAATGACTTAATTAAAGAAGAGAAATAATGAATAATCTCAATAGCATGGGATTGGACAAGGCCACCTAAAAGAGGATCATCTAAAAAATAGCCATCATCATAATCTAGAGTATGAAGATCAATGACACAGGTCAGGATGACCTTATCATTAGAAAAAGCTTGGTGAATAGAGTGCCTAGTCTTGGTTAAGACTATGGGTATTTCATCATAAGGAGGCTTGTGAGAATGAGGATGTAAAGAAGTATAGAGCTATGATATGAGTAAGTAAAATTTTTTATTTTTAAGTTAATCACATTGGGCTCATTGTCATCAAATCAAAAATTTTACAATGTGATCTCATTAGGATGCCCATTATAACCTCTAGTTGATTTGATATTAAATTTAAAATTCTATGACTCATAGAACATAAAACTGGGCAGATGTTCAAGAGTAGGAATTTTGAAGACACCATGATCTTGAATTTTTTCAAAATTCTAAGGGTTAGTGTCTCCTTAAATCCTATAAATGACTCTATTATGAGGTAGTTTTATGCATTATCAAGAAGAAGATGTGATATATCACATATTATTAGTCCACACCCTACCAATTAAGATGTTATATGAAACAATACAGTTGACTATCATCATCTTTACATGAATGGTAATAGGTGGGATAGTAATGGGAAGCCACACACACCCTAAAGGAGGCATTTTCATTCTACCATATCCTTGGAATGTGCTATGT
Source organism: Torreya grandis (assembly GCA_037957365.1). Classification (NCBI taxonomy): domain Eukaryota; kingdom Viridiplantae; phylum Streptophyta; class Pinopsida; order Cupressales; family Taxaceae; genus Torreya; species Torreya grandis. The sequence continues at coordinate 524,967 of JARHVA010008092.1, forward strand.
GTAGCCTTAAGATACTTTTAGATTACCCAAGAGTATTAATGAAATCAAGGGAAACAACATAGGTTCTAGAACCCTTATTGATCAAGGCTCACTTAACTCTGATATCACCTATTTGGAAATTAATAAATAATAGAGGATCATTTACATGAATTAGAATCTCATTAAGAGTCATAGATATGATAGGAAATCATAAATAAAGAGAAGTTTCTATATTTTCATCAATGTTAATGGACATATCTTCACATTGTTATAAGATATTATTCTCATATCTAGATAAAGTAACTTCTTATCCTATTAGAGGAGGGTGAGGGACATTCATCTTGAATAAGAGTTGCATGACGTGGTGTCTATGATTTGGATATGTCCTCATGAGTTCAATAAAATGGATTTGGGATGGAAGATTGGTAAGTTATACAATGGGATCCCACTCATCATAACCCATAATGAGATTATTAGATATAGGTGCATAATGATTAATAAGATCTTCAGAAGGTAGATCTAAAGAGCATCAAAACTTATGTCGATAAGAATAAGAAGGTTGAGAAGAAGGTTGTAAATTATTTGGTGAGGAAGAAGTAGTTGGTTTGGATTGATATTAACATTTGAAAGAAGAAGTTTTAGTAGAAATTGGATTGCCATTAGTAGAAATTGGATAGAAATAATATGATATGTGTCATCTAAGGGAGAATAAAAAATTGAATCGTCAAAAGAAATAAGATCTTTCCCCAACTCATTTAAATGAGTCAGAGAAGAATATTAGATAACATGATATGAATTATGAGGAGTATATATAGGTTATGAATCAATGAAATCCACCAATCTTCATACATTAGTCATGCTAACCATAATCTCTTTGAAATTTGATTCAAAAAGACTTTCTATGTTATTGGTGAAAGACGTGGGATTATCTTGACTTTTTTGGATTGGTTGATGATTAGGCAAGGGGTATTTATAGATAGATAAATGATCATTTGCTTTATTTAAGGATTTAGTTTTATCATGTGATTTATCCTCTTCAAAAATAATCTCATAAGCTTGTTGATGCTTATAGATAATATAATCATGAAAAAAATTGGGCCAAGAAGAAAGTCCATGGATAAATTATGGAGCTATCTACAAGTCTTGTAATAATGACCCCATCTATCATGAAACCAATAAAAATTATTAGGATCATACCATGATTTCATAGGTTGAGTAGGGTTAATCTCTCAAGGGAGAGGCCTTGGTAGATGCCTATGAAATTTGGTCAAGGATAAAGGCTTATGAACATTAATTTTTCTTGTTGAGAAATGAGGATTAGTGAATTATTGAGAGTTATTTGGTTCCATAGAAGGGGTAGGAATGATAGCTTGAACATTGTGAATGGTGTCATATGAATCGATAACACCATCACTGTTAATATTATGGTTTTTGTTATTTACTAATAGGTGAGTTCCCATGGAAGGATGGGGTGGCTCAAATTCATGCATGAGGAAATCTTGTCTTCTGGCTTGATTGATAGCTTCCTCCAAGGTATGTGGAGAAAGGTTACAAAATCAATATTGTAATTTAGGAAATAAAGCATTTATAAATAGATGAAAGAGATTGTCATCTACCATGTTATGTTCACATTTATATGATAAATTCTTCCACCACTTAACAAAGGTTTGGGTAGTTTCATTTATATTTTGTTTGCAATTGATGAAGGGCCAAAGTTTTTTCTACAAGATCACTAGTTTGAAATTCTTGAACTAAAGCATTTACTAAGTCCTCCAAACTAGTGATAGAGTGTGTTCTAAGTTGATTGTACCAATCCAATACATCACCCATGAGGGTTTTTGATAAGATTTTGGTAGTGGTAAAGTTATTATACTTAATCCAATCCTTGTAAATATTTCCAAATGTCTTGAGGTGAAGGGTAGGATCAGTTGATCCATTATAGGAAATTATAGGTGTTATACCTCCAATATCAATGTTAGAAATTTGGGTGGTAAGAGGTTCATTTTTTTAATGCTTGATGACTTTTTTGACTAATGGAGGTTGAGGAATGAGATTACCTTGAGAATATCAAAGAGGAGTAAGAGGAATACTTTGGTTATGTATGCCTCAAGCCATTGGTTGAGGATTGGATTGAAGATTAAGAAGGTGGTTTTGCATTCTCATCATTTGATTCATATTATGATCTTGGAATGTGTTCATTTTATTGGGAGTTTGTAATAATAGTTAATTAGTTTGATTAAAATTATTAGAAGTAGTATTGGTGTTTATGTTGGTATTAGTGGCTTGGGTACCACTATTAGTGTTAATATGAGCTTGAGAAGACCTATGAGAATTTGAGGAACGAGTGGTAAAATCTGGTTATGAAGAAAAAGATGGACTATTAAATGGTTGAAAAGAATAATCACTAGAAGCATGAGTGCCATGGGTAGCAAACGATGAACTAGTGGAGGGATCAAGGATAGTGAATCTTATCAGAGGCCCACTAGATGTAGAACCTACCATGATAGTTGAGATACTAGGCATGGAGGTATAATAGTTTAATGAAGAAGATGTCATAGCATAATAAGGATTCAATATTGAATGAAGAAATTTTTAAGAAAATAAATTAGTACCCCAAAATCTAGCTGAGAAAGTGGGAGTAGGAGAATGAGGTTCTTCAACTTGATGGCTAATCATGAGGTTATATATGGTGAAAGTATCCTTCCCTCTATGTGGAAGGAATTCTATGATAAAGAGAATCATTTCAGGAGTATACTCTAACTCAAGTTGATCCTCTAAGATAATATAATGGTTTTGCTACAAACAAGTATAAGGAGGGGTCTCATAGTCCATCGTGTTGGTTATAATATGAACATTACTAGCATTTACGAAAGAAACCCTACTTTGTCTATGGGAGACCCTATTAATATTGGTGAATTCCATCATGTCTATTGACTAAAATTTAGATTTTTCACCAAGTAAAAAATTTGTGATGTAAGAAAAAGAGACAAGATGAAAAATCAAAGGATCAAAAAGTGACTGACAATAGTACTCAATTGACCTAGTGTAAAATAGGGACTAGAAAACTATACTAGGTCCATAGGATCAACCCAATTTAGTGAATAGTGACTAGAAAAAAGAGGTAAAGGTGATGTAAATATCACTAGGTCAACTAGGTTGACCGATCATAGTATATAGGGGCTAAAGAAGATACTAGGTTGATAGGATCAGTCTAGCACAGTAAACAAGGAAGAAAAGAAAGTTAATAATAATATATGAACTAAAGAAAGATAATTGAAAGTAATGTAAGTTAGTAGTAAGTACTAAAGGGGAAATAAATAGTCAATTGAATTAATGTTGGCCAATCCAATTGATGCACACAAAGAAAAATCTTGCATTAACATTGGATAATGCACATTTTTGCACACATAATTGATCAAAGAGCAAGCAAACAACTTGAAATTAAAGATAGCTACTTGGTCCACCTAGAATGTTTGATTAGATTATTAAGAATAATTTTAAATGTAAAGGAGAGATTGGCTATAAGTAAGGTACTAAATAGCAATATATGGATAGTTTTAGGTAGTTTAGGTTGAAAGGGACTATAGTGGCAATGATATATGCTTGGTATTGGGGCATTCCCCCTCACTTCACACATCGTAATGATAAGGGTATCAAGTATTTACCCAAAATATACCATTAAAAATGATTTATACTTGACTCTAGCATCAAGTTAGATTACCCCTTCATGATGAAGTCCAAGCAGGTTGGCTTGGGTAGTCAAATGCTTAAATTTTTATTTATGTTTATGTGGTTTGGTTGTGTGCAAAAGAATAGAAATAGTGTAACTAAATTATTAATTCAAAATCACCTAATTAGACTATATGACCTATTCTAAGAATGCAAAAATTTGAAAATAAAGATGTGATTAAGATATAAGGTTAATTCCAAATATAAAACAAGGTATAGTTTAGAAACTATATGGGCAAACATATATAATAGGGTTGATAGGGTCAAATTGGTGCTATGGAAGCAAAGTCTAAAAATGAACTAAGTTGATCAGGTTGACCTAGTTATTTCAAAAAACCAAAAACATATAACTAGGTCTATAGGGCCAACATAGTTGACTATGTAGGGGAAGCTTTAAAGACTATAAACTATGAAAGGAAAATTAAAGAACAAAAATATACAAGAGTAAAAACTCACTTGAGTGGTTTAGGGATGAAAATTGAGAAGATTTCTGATCAAAAACCTTAGAGAAACTATCAAAATATTATAAAGTGGGTCAACATAGTTGACCAAGCAATACAAAAACCTATTGAAAAAGTTGTAGAAATGCACTAGGTTGACCTGGTTAACCTAGTCAATTGAACATGAAGTCTAAAAATTGGCAAAATATATATTAGGTCAAGCTAGTCAATCTAGTTGTCTAAACAAAGTTTTACAAGTTTTGAAACCTAGACTAGGTGAAACTAGTCAAGCCAGTTACCTATTCCTATAAACCTATGCATAGAGATAAATAAACAAGTTCAATAGGGTTGATCCAACATTTTAAATATATGATAAAAATAATGATTAATAGAAATGAAATAAGTGAAATAAATCTTGCAATGGTTTGATTCATGTTGAGTTCACTAGAATGTATGCAATCAAAAATACATCATGTCCATAAATCAATCATAGATTAGATGGGATAGAGCACATCTACACTTCTAATTGGGAGGTAGACAATTTTTAATTAGTAGCATGACCAACGTGAGGATTTGCTAAACCCAATTAGGGGATCACTTATCATAACACACCATGAAAGATAGGATTCTAAAGCCTATAGTCTAACACAATCACATAACAACCCTAAAAGAGTCTTATAATTTAATATTTCACTAATCTAATAATAATAAAAGTAAAAGTAATCTAGTACACACCAAATCTTGTGGCATAAATTGAGGGTTAGAAATAAAATAAATAAACAAATAAACTAAACATGTATAGAATACATATACTCATGTCAATGTATATGGAATCCTAATACATGGAAGAGAAGAATACATATGCTCTATCTATCTACTCTTACAGAGGAATAATAAATTTAGAAATACTTACCTTTAAAGATGAACCCACCGAGCCTCAATGTCTCCTTTTTCCAAGGTGATTTTCTAGATATTTTCATGATATGTAAGGATAACTAAGATAAATCAGCTCTAGGATACACAAGATGATATAAGAGCTCTAAAGAAAGTATTGAACACTAAATTTATATTCCCCAAGTAGAATGGTCATTCATTCATACTTCTTCACTTAATTATTCACTCTTATGAAATGATAGTAAATTACCTTATATATAGTGGTAACTTACCCTAAAAACTTTCAAGAATGTCAGTTATGATAGGTTGAACTAGTTGACCTAGCATGTTTTCAAGGTTAACTCTCTAGGTTTGTGCTAAGTCAGCCAAGAGGCCCACAAACCAAAAGAGAGAAAAAATCCCTAAATTGTACTAGCTCAACCTTATAAAAATAACATAATTGATAGGTCAAAAGGGTGCTAAATAAAGAAATGAAGGATAAAATATAGCAACTAACTAGAATGGATAGAACTAAGAAGAATAAGCTTGCGTTCAATGGTTTTATGAGGATAGAGTGTGGATGGCAAGTGGAAAAAGTAATGACAATATTATGAAGAACCAATGGTCTACCCACCCCTTTTCTGATGTACCCCTCAAAGCATGCACTTAGAGAGATTGAGACTTGATAAGTTCCTACATGATATGATGTGTCAGTATTCAATAAAAGATCTAAAATATTATGTCTATATAGTTATAGTCTAGTAAAATTCAATGTCTATGGTTAAACTTTAGAAGGCTAAATTTGGTGGTTCCACCTCTTATTTTTACCACCTTTTAGTCTAGTAACACTCAACATATAAGCTTTTACTTTTTCCATTTTAGTTAAACACTTTTTGTGGTTCCAACCCTTCAATCATTTTATAGAATAATTTATACATATAGTTAATAGTTAGAGAATACAATCTTTCTAACTCAAGAGATTTCACTATTTTTCAAATTAAAACTTGATCATTCTCAATTCACTATATGTTTAACATTTATCCAAATGCCTCAAATAGGGGGTGTACACACTTTTCCACTTTCAAATTACATAGAAATTAGATTTCACATTCTTTCAAGTGTATTCGTTCCTGGCTATGTTTTCAAATTTAAAAAATAATTATTTTAGCTTTTCAATTTTAAATATGAATAATAAATAATTTTAATAGAATTATTATAGATTTTTCATCTCTCCCAATAAATCCTCACATCAAAATATAAAGTGTGCATACATACTTAGGTTCACATCTCCTTTATTCTAGTAATTTAACTTCTTTGCATCACTAGAATAAATGTGAGTAAATTTTGACACTAAAATTTAATCATTAAGTGTTTGAAAATGTTTAATCTTGAAATCCTTACTTCACTTGGTCTATTTTTAATTCCTTTAACTTAAAATATATATGAGATTCTTCAGTATTACTCTTATTTTATTTCAATTACTATACATAACATTTAGGCATCGCTATTCTTCTTTTAGGTTCCTATCATCTAAATCCCATTAATCTTTATGCTTTTAGGAAAAGGTTGCACTAGGAAAATAGGGTTGCAATCCAATCACTTCCACTAGATAATCCTTATCCCCATGATCTAATGGTAACTTTTCAAATCTAATAGATTTCATATTAACTATCTCATGATTTTAACAAGGTTAGTTAACTAAAATATTCCAAATATTCCTATATATAATCACATCAAGTGATCTTAAAGGATCATCTATTAATCACTTGGAATTTTTTTTGCACTTTGACCAAAAAGGTACTAATATTTCCAATCTAATTATGATTTATTATAATAGTCATAGGATAAATTTAAAGTTATTTTATTAGATCTTAGGTTCACTCATTCTCAAGAATTCAAGTCATTCTATCTATTTTAATTTATATAGCAAATGTCAAGATTCACACATTCACTCTAGGATAGATAACTACATTGGTTTAAGGCCCTTTTACTCTATATAGGTAGCACTTATATTACATGGATATTTTTAGGATAGATAAGTTATTCCCATTACTTAATTCCTAATTTTGTATTTGATGTTTTATTTAGTTTATGTGTAGGCACTAGGATTTTTTATTAAATCTCTTTTTCATTTCAAATCACCTCTTACAATCAATCAATCAATCAACCTTATCAAACAACTAGATGTGCCCAAATAAAAATATCAATACTAAGATCATCTAGGATGTTTTCATAATCAAAAAATAAAGTCACAATTCACCCATGTTCACCTAAATAAGATATATCCTAACACATCACATAATTATTTTTTTGGTTGTGACATAGTTCATAGATCATTATAATCATTTTTCATCAACAATAATTTTTCACACTCAACATAAATCAAATCCAAGCTAGGTTTTTGTATTTCATTTATTATTATTATTTATATCCCATTTCAAATTCTATATTTTACATTTAGGTTTTTTATATTATGTAATTTTTGGAGGTTCTAAGTTTCACCCTAGTTAATGAGAGAAGTGTTCATGTCCAAACCTCAAACCTTTTCCAACATGGGAATGACCTTCGATTGTGGGTTACCCAATGTGCAGATCAAAAATCTAGATTTTATGGGGATAGCACCATTGAATTTATCATTTCAATTATCTCTCTTTAATATATAAACTCTATGGGGATGAAGAGGGTAAATAATATTTCATAATTGAATTACTACTCTATATTGGTGATGCACCATGATGATAAATCCATCCACTCAACTCATCTTGGACACTTGTCACACTAATAGACAATGCATAGAGATAATAGACTATCTCTAAAGATTTATATGAAATAATATTTCATTTTGAGGTCAATTGAATAAATATAGTGAGAGGGTCAAGATAAGGAAGCCTATTTCAAGGAACTAACTATCTTATTTCCACTCCAAATTTGAGCTATCAACCTCACAACACACTAGACAACCTACAAAGAAGCTTATTAATAACTAGGTATAACTTAGACCTATAAAAGGGGATGTCATACCACTATATCATATAAAAATAATAATAAAGACATAAATTACATATCATTAAAATGTTTCAATATGCTCTAATCATCATTTAATAGGTGCATGAATATAAGTACTGATAGAGTTTCCTCATACTAGCCTAAGGGATACCATATAAGGCCAAAATCCTATAATATATAGAATAAATGGGGAGATAAAAAAAGGTGAATATAGTGTGTAATTGAGATAATTATGTCATAATTTACCAAGGTTCACTCAATCCTACAATTACATCATTTATTCAACTCTTCTTCAACTATCTCATATGTTGGTCCTTCTTAATGGCTCTTTTTAGCATTAAAATGAGGTTAGTAAAGGTTAAGTTAGATTCAATTATAATTTTCAAAGGGTTTAACATACTTATAGTATTCCATCACTCCTCATAATGGTAGTTATATGGCATACATGGGTGTAATTAGGCCTCCCAAGAGGCATTGAGCAACCCACCAGTCTTTGTCATGAATATCAAACCTTGAAACTACCCCCACATTGCATGATAAACTTGAAAGTGAATTTACCCATTAAAAACATCAACTATTATTTTTTACAAATTTCATTAACTCCCTTCATCATCCCTTATATTCCAAACTTGAGCTCCCTTGGTTGACAAGATAGACCCAATAGGCTAATTAGGCTAATTAGGCCTAATAGCCTAACTATTGATGTATATCTACCATGAAATACATTTAATAAGATTATAAACATATAAAAACATGGGATTAATACATTAAAAAATAGACTATACCATTTCATAATCTCTCTTGATTAAAGAACACCTAAAATTTTGCCTTCACTAGTTGACTAGGCCATTCCTCTTCAATCACTTCTAGAATGGCTATTTCGAAGGCACTTTTAGAAGAATTTTTAGATGAAATTTTTGGTATATTATGATTTTATGGGATGGAAAAAGTCTCAAACTATCCCCACCAATGATTTTTACCACTTGTAGCTATCATGTTCCCTTATTTATTCTCATTTCCTTGAGAAAGTATAGATTTTTGAGCCTTTCATACCATGTCCACATAATAAAGTGCCATTAGGTGAGTTTTATATGAGTTTAATTTACCTTACATGATCTTGATAGGTCATTCCAGGGTTCTTGGATGCCAAAACACCAAGGTTTCTAAAACTAGGTCTACCTAGGATTTTAGAGAGGTTTATGACTACTTAGAAGTCTTAATGATATTTCATGGACCACAAACATATAATATAGAAAAAAATTCCTTTAATATCTAGGTAAATAACCTCAAAAACCTCCATGAATGTCCTAGGTTCCCATGCAATGGGTGGATGGAGATGTGAACATTTGAAGATGACCCTGGGGTTGTTTGTGGGAAAATTTTGAGTGCTTAATTTATTAACATTCATTCATAAAGTCAATCCCAAAATTCCAATAAAATATTCATGAGTTTTCAGTCCATAGTTAGGGTTAAACTTCCCTAGGATATTTTTTATTGAGCACCTATGTGATGGAGTAGGTGAGCACTTCAAGATGGTCTTTAAATTCTGTGTGTTCAAGCTAACCAGTTTGAGCATGGTTTTAAGTCATTATGATTTATTTAATCACCTCATAACACTTTTAATATTCTTAAATTTTTTGAAAAATATTCATATGTCTATTATTAGTCATCTAATTGGTTGTAAGAGCTTGGAGGTACCTTGAAGTGGCAGTAGGGTCTATAGGCAAGCATATGTCCTTAAATGTATTGACCTATCACTAAGGCATTTGAATATAAATCTACATGTCAAACCATTATAGGAAATTTTATTACCCGTTACCATCATGTTTCACTAAAACAAAATCTGATTTAAGTCCCAAACTACCCATAGACTCTTTAAAACATAGATTTTGCTTATTCAGCCCTAAAATTGATTGTCACAATAAGGCTTGGTATAAGAAAAAATAGTAGTTATAACCAATATTTAATAGATAAAATTTTATGGAATTATTTCCTTTAATGTGTCATTAAAAATATTCTTACCAATTTTGGAGACCTGACTATGCTTATAGAGGCCTTAACTGATCATTTTTGCTCAAACTATCTTCAAAATGCCTATTAACTATGTAGTCAGGCATGAGATTTTTGAATGACCTTAAACATATTATCTATAGGTCTTTGGGACCATGGTTATTTCTATCATGTTATTATATTGACCATGATTCTCATATGATTATTTTTTGGTGTCCCTTTCTTTGTATATCTTATCTTCTACTCAAGCTTAGGTCTCATATTTGCATAAGACTGTATATTGCAAGGCTTATGTTGGTGTTATTTTTCCTATTATAAGTTGAAAACCCTTAATTTTAACTCTAATTAAATACAAAACTTAATAATATTTGAAAAAATACTACCCTTATACCATAATCAAGTAAGGTTCCTCATATGTATCAACCTGTTATAAGTGTATACTCATAATTACTAATTGTGTGCAGGCTTGAGTATCATGCTTGTATGGGTGAATAGTGGCCAATTTTTTTTAAAACCATATAAAAACCATAATATATTCAATCACCCTTATAATTAATATATCCTCACATTCACATCAATCTCCATGCATTTGTATGGTATACATATTGCTTTTGGGAGACCTTGCTACAATAGTTTAAAAGGTTGGTTGTAGGTGTTTATTTTGTGTTAGACTTTATTGAGAGGTTTAATTTATTTCAAATTAATTCTATGAGCTTAATTTATCATCATTCATATATTTAACTTCCCATAAGAAACTTGATAGTCCTATGGAATATAACTCTTACTCAATTTTCTTCACATGCCCTATATAGGCCAACTCAGGGGGTTATAGGTGTGCATCAAATATTGCATGGGATAGTGTTTGAGGTGGAGGTGTGAAGTGTTTTTTTGGTTACTATACCTTGAATATAAACTGGATACTATTTATATTTTTCTCTCACTTAAGATTTAAACCTAGACCCTCTTCTCAAAAGCTCAGTCACCAAGGGGTTGTAAACCCTATTATATGGATTGGGATAGTCTAAGTGTGGGATAATATGAGGTGAGGAGATTTATAAGGTCCATGAAATGAAAATTTATTTTCAAATTTTGAATTGGTTTTATATTCACCTTTCCACTATTTTCTCACCTTCACCCAATCATAACATCTCTTGAAGTACTCTCATGGTGACTATTGTAGAAGTTATCATACCTCTGTACAAATAGAGGAGAGGCATGAGGGTGATCTATGTATAAATATAAAATTATACACTAATGGATTTTTACCTAACTTGAGACCAAATCTTACAAATCATTGAAGATGTATCCTAAGAATTTATAAATGTCTCAAATTTGATTTTATAACATGCAGTTAAATCAATTTGCCCAAAAATCAAATATATCAAATACCCAAATAAATTAAATTAAATATTGCACAAATATTCAAATTATTAACAAAAATTAATTAACATCAAATCCTAATTGAATTTATCCATCATCAAATAAATCAATTACCAAAAAATAAAATTCAAATATCCATAAATATCCTAAAAAGCTAATCATTATCTTTTGTGAGTTGTCCAAATGCAAAATATCTCAAGGCACACATATTCATGTTAATAATGAAATTTTGGACACCTCTTAACCCTAATATGGCTAGATAAGAAAACCAAGGTTAGGAATTAACCCATTCTAAGTCATTGTAAAACCTATAAAATCAATCTTACAGCTCTTCATTTGGAGATCTTGGAATATAGTAGAGTTATACTGCAGAATTTGATTAAAAAAAATTCATAGTGTTATATTGACAAAATAAAGCTAATCCATCAAGCCATCCATGGTTCTACTATGATATGGAGATAACCAATCCCCATTTATGAATACCTTTTGAGCATAATCTAAATAATCTAATGAAGATATCTCTTGGAAAAATCAAGGAAGGTAAGGAAAATTGTCATTTATTTATATTTTAGTTATGTTTTCAATAGGTTTGTTCACTAAGCTCCCCCCATGATCTATGCGTAGAGATGTTAGATGGATAATGTGTTGATTTCATTATTTTTGGAACTAACACCATACTAACCTCCTTTCTTGAGTCAAATTCCTTGATCACAAATGACATGCTCAGTGGGACCCAACACATCCCACATACCAAAGACATCAAGATTAAGTTTTTAAATATTCATTTTGATGATTGAATCTCTTTAAAATTGATTTTCTAACCCTTTTTTGGTTGTATTTCATTTTGTTATATTTTTTAGATCTACACAAAGACTAGTGATGATCAGGAGTAACCACCGATGGTTTGGATAAATCTCATATGGTTCTACCCAACCACCACCTATTCTATGAGACCACTAATAATTAAGTTTTAGGGGAGAGTCAGCCCTAAATATTGCATTTTGATTATTCTTATCATTTCATTCCTTGATTTATAGGTTTCAATATCATCTAAATTCATCAACTAAGTTTTACCTTATAGTTTTTTTAATCAAATTTCATCTAACCAAGAATAACCTAACTCATTTCAACCTTTATGGTTTTGATTTTGGGTTCATTGGTCATCACAAATGGTCTTTATCGATCGATGATGATTTTACTTGATTGATAATGGTTACCTAGTAATCAACCATCATGATTACCTCAAAACCATTAGCAACTATCTATGACTGTCAATGGTCACTATGCAAAATTAAATCTAAACCTGAGAGCTAAAAATAAAACCTCATTTGCTCAACCAAGAAAGTGATTCAAATTACGGGGTTATAATCTAACATTTTCAAGTTGAAGGATCAAGTTGAACACCAAGTTTTCATGCTTAGACTAATCAAACATTTCATTTTGGGCATTTAAAAATAATTAATCAAAACTTGCACATCTCAATTTAGGTCTAAAATGAACATGTTGCATCTTGCATATTTGGTATTGGGTGCCTAAAATGAATCTAACATGCTAATTCTTAGAAAAATTTCAAATTTGGTGCCTAAAACACATGTTTAAATCTTGAACATTTCAAATTGATGTTTTAAAAAAAACTTAAAATACATCTTGAACACTTTGACTTTGGGCTTAAAACAAATATAGGTGTTTTTTCTTGATTTAGTCTTTTGTACAAATAGTTTTTCAATTGTTTGCACTTAAGCCAAGGGTCCTAGTAAAAAAGAAACATCACATTTAAATTGGTGATTAAAATCCAATCTCACTCATAATTTTTTGTACATTTTTTGTTGATTTTTTATTTTTGAAAAAAGGATAACACATATATGTTCTCCCCCCATCCCCTATAGGAAACCATAAGATAAAAAACACATTTTCATTGCTTTTGGTGGCTAGTCCAAGGCATAGAAATAAAACTACCTAAGCTCTGCTCAAACTCACATAGTATTGGGTGATCTATAATCAACCCTAAAGTCATTTTACTCATCTTTTATTTTCATGCATTTTGGCTTGTGAAGGGGGGGTCATTACATCTCATAAGTTTTTTATGGAAGCATTGACTTGAGGCTTCATATCCTAGTAGTGTTTCAACCCCTCTCCATGGGGGGTATATAAATTGGGATCACCCTAATAGGATGATGGTTTGATTATTTAAACCATATTTGTTAGTGTAAATCTAAGCTTTGGATGTATGATCATTTAGGACATCACACTACACTGAGCAAGTGACAGATGTAGTGTTTGTGAAAAAGACAAGACCTTTTCACAACAAGTTATTTGATGTGTACTCAATTAATATGATGTTTATCTTATGTGCATAAGTGAAAGTGTATACACATGGGATAAATATAAATGGTAAAAAACTTGTAAGTTTTTGTCAACCCCACTTTGCCACACCTTGATAGGATTTAAGCTAGTTATACTTAGTTGTATTTTTTTCTTTTATTATTTTATTTCTTGGTGTTTTCTGACTAAAACTTGTTTTGTTTTTTAACACATGTCTAATCAAGTTTGTTTATACGTCACTCTTTTTTTCAAGGAGGAATTATGATGGCCATTTTGTCATCACACATTTGTCTTAGTTTTTTACTAAACTTGTTTGTATTTGTGTCACTTGAAGCAAATACCATTGTGTTTCTCAAATAATTCTAAGCCTAGTTCCCTAACAAGTCGTTGAAACAAAACATTGATCATGTCTTTTGAGAGCACTGATGTCGTTAGGCTACTCAAATTGTTTGAATTGATTTGCCTTGTCTTGTCCAAACTATCATTATTTAGAAATGAATCATTTAAGCCTTGTTGGATATTTTTTTATCATGGTCATGTTATTCCAATATTGTCTAATCTTATTTGGTCATCAAAATCCTATTCTTCAAAAGTTAAGATTTCAATTAACTTTTACAAGTTCATATCCAAACATTGATTTGTTTTATTTTAGGCCTCACTTCACAAGGGTTGAACATAGAAATTTCTCTTTTGGGTTGCATAACTTAGGCTAATTGATTACCCAAATTGAAAACTATTTCTTGTTTTTTTGTTCATAACCTATCCTAATCATTGTTTATGCCTTTATTTGGGAGAACGTAAACTTTCTCCAAGTGCCTTTTGCCTTGTGGCTTATGCCAACTGATCATGTTTATGTTTGATTCTATATGTTGGTTTTATGTCAAAGTTATTTCAAGTTTGTTAGATTAAAATCTAAACATCATCTTTGTTTAAATACTAGATTTTGATGTTGTTTCACCAAAAGTCCTAGCATCAGAGCCTATTTGAGCCTATATTTTAACTCCACATTTAGACAAAAGACCTAGCAACATTTCCCTTTCCTAGTTTAGACCTAATTAGAACACTTTAGACATAAAGTTTGACATGCTAATTTTTATTCATATGCTTGACCTTTTTTGTGTATGACATTTCATGTTAGACTATTTTATGCCAAGTCTTAGCATAAACCATTTTGGAGATATAGCTCCACCTTTTAGACCATTGTTTTCAAAGATAAAACTCTACCTTCAAACAAGTTATATCAAGTTTAAACCATTTGTCCTTTGGACATTATTTTTTAGAGTTTGTAGAAATCTTAGACCTCTTTATTTTAGATATTTCTTCATTGATGTGGATATGTCTAGATATAGTTATGGTGGAATAATGTACAATACAAGTTATGATAGAATGGCTGCACAAATTGACTATAATCATCACCTCTTTGAGGAACAAAGTCAAGAACTTTCTTATGATCCAAATCAGGTTACCAACTGGGATGATATGGTTTATGGGGAGGACTTGGGTGAATACACCTATTGGGATGATGTTGTTTTTGAGATGGATTCATACCCTCCTTATAATCCCCCATATATGGGATAAATCTAAGTTTTAGATTTGATGACACCTTATTATGTCTATTTGTGGTTTTATAATCATGATAATCATGGTACTTGTACCCCCAATTATATCATTAACCATTATTTATAATGTGTGAACTACCTAACTCCACAACATCTAAGGATTACCATAACCATACTAGGACCTTGTCCATTGGCTTGTCTAAGCAATTAGGCTCCACAACACCTTATACTTATCATATCAAGACCTTATCCTTTGGATTATGTGAGCAATCACACTCCAAAATTCCATAGACTCATCATTCTAAGACATCTTCCTTTGACTTGTGTGAACAATAAAACTCCACAACACCCTATGACTACCATTTCATGACTTCATCCTTTGGCTAGTGTGAGCAATCAAGATCCACAATTCCCTACCATTATCTAAGCATCAACCATTCCTCATCCAATATCAATCATTCCTCACTTTAGAAAACTATAACTAAGCTAATTAGTACCTATTTAGCCAATCCAATCAATACCCAAACTAATCCAATAAGTACTTCAACTGATCCAATCATTACCCTTTCAACAAAGCTAATCATTTAAGGACCAATCTATGTTCAAAACTATTTATTTATAACCAATCATAAATCAAGTCCAAAAGACCCAACTAATCCAAGTTGTTTTTATTAAACCAACCATTTATGATAAGTCAACTTATGATGAATCACCTTTTATTTCTATGCCTAATTTTCAAGAGCCTCCTATTTTCAATCTAGTCTTTGAGGAGTTGTATCTTGACCTTTATCCCACCATTGTGGAATCTCACTTTGACAAGCCAATCTTTATAGAGTCTATCATGCTATCAGAGGCTATTACTTATCTAAAACCAAAAATTCAACAAAACATCATTTGTAATAGTATCCACACCAGATGAATAATCAAAATTAGAGTCAGGTTCTATTCTTGAACTAACTTCAAATTTAGCATCAGAAGTAGAATAAACATCAATATCAATATTGGATTTAAAGTCCATTGGTTATTACAATATTGGTTATGCATGCCTTACATATCAATTTTAATATGTTTATGATCCTCCTATAGTTTTTGAGGATGATTAATTTAGCATCAACATAGGTTCTCTTAGTATCTTCTATGAGGATTATATTGTCTCATCACATTCTATTACCACCAACCAATAGAGCAAATACATTGACATCACACCTCCAACAAATGTTTATTGGGACTGACATAATCACACTTTATTGAACTACATCCATTGTCACATATCAATTGAGTAAAATTAAAGAGGCAAGGACCACATTCATGTAAAAAAAGAACAATCTCTTAGTGAAACATTTTCAGAGGCATTAAGAGACAATAAAAGTTCAAACTCAACATCTTCTAGTGAAAACTTTTCAAAGGTGCCTATAAGACAATAAAAGTCAAAAGTTAACATTACTTAGTAAAACCTTCTCAGAGGTACGACTAGATAATCAAAACAAATTCATTGGTATAAACCTCATCGAGGTACCAATAAATGAGAAAAAACATTATTTGCTTCTTGATGAAGATAAAATCAAAGATCAAATCAAAATAGTTTCCCATCTATAGCCTAATATGATGGTAACTACTCTTAGGCCCAAACAAAAAAAGAATCTAGTGGTCTTATTGAGATAATATTTATAAGTCTTCATCCCCACCATATCCAAATTTATGTCAAATCCATAATCAATAACATTTTGTGTGCCTAAAAATCCTAATCTTTATTTGTTTCCCCATCATTACACATTCCATTATCCTCCACCATTCCATTTCCCCAATCAAACCCATCTTCCAACATTTATCTCTATTTACCATCCTTAGATACACTTTAATTTTTAGAGGATATAAAGAATGTTGTCTTAATTTTTAAAATAAATAGAATCAATGACCAAAAAATATCACAACAATATTCTTGGCATTTAAACATATAGTAGGTTCTTGATAAATCAACTATTTAGATAAGGTGTGGGCTAACAATTAACATGATTTATTATTTTGGTTTTATCATTTGTTGACTAGGATGTACATCTCCACATCAACAAGAAAAATATAGTCATTTACCATAATGATTCCAAACACATCCAAAACCAAAAGCCATCATCAACCAACAACATGTACCATGTTTTTTACATTTTCTATTCCTTTTGTCATGATCACATACCCCATTCGGTCACCTTACCACTTGGGGGTAACCCTCTCAAACATTCTTATTTATCATCATATCAATATATCAACTTATCACTTATCCATCCTATCATTATGTTATATCAACTAAAACATGTTTTGATACCTCCTTACCTATCCCATTTGGCCTTGGTTCATCCATTTATTTCACTTTTTCAGCACAAAAAATCATATTAGTTTGTGTATTTGTTTCAAGAATTCCAAATAAATACATCATTTTAGAATAGTATGAAAGAACTTTTCTAGTTGTATCCTTCATTTATTGTTCCCTTCTAGTTAAGTTTGTTTATGTGAGCTTGATTATAACTACCTATGGGTATATTAGTGTCTCACCAGTCTTTCTACTAATTATAACCACCTACGGTAAAACTGTTATCATTTATCTGAGCCATTATATCCTAGTTATAACTACCTATGGGTGAAATATGGGAAACATTTTTTTTATTATGACTTAACATTCGAACCTTCCCTTTTTGTGTTATACTATGCCACTATGACAACTATGCTTATTTTGTTTGAATTGTCTACTACACTAGTCAGATTATTTGATTGAAAGGTGGAACTAGTTATTTTGGGACTATGTGGGTCATGTTCAATTTATGTTAAGGTTAACTTAGTCCCCCTTACCATTATGATCTCACCATTTTATGATAATCAATTCAAGTTAGCCATGCTCTTGTTATTTTGTGAGCTTAGATAGTTTAGTATCTTGTCATTCTTAATCAATTTGAGATGTTCAAAACTTCCAAAACATTCTTAAAATTTCAAAATCCAAAAACATTTGTCCTATCTAAACCTAGTCAGTTATCCTCATTAATCTACCCTACTAGGGAAAATCTATTGAAATAAGCTTTCTATTGCTTTTATTTTCAAGATTTCTATTTTTTTTTGTTTATTTGTTTGTTTGTTTTCCTATTCATTTTTTTGCTTCCTTGTTTGTTTGCTTTCAACACTATTGCCTTGACTCAGTTTATATGTGTTCATTGGGTGATTCCTTGCACATTATTATTGAGTTCATCCATATTCACATGCCAACATTATCATCATGGTTTTTATAATTGGTGCATTATTTTAAATTATTTATTGGATTAGGAGTTGGTCCTTATGCATATTTCATCCAAGTCCTCATGGTGTTCTATCATGATGCCTAAATTCATGTGCTACAATGAAAATTAGCTTGAGGAGGTCATATAAGAAATGGAGCCATAGAATTTTTTCCCTTGTACCTTGGCAAAAACTTCCACCCATCTTGATCAAATCAACCCATTGACCATTCTAGTTGTATCAATGCTAATAAGGATGAGCATCTTTGCATTGGTAGGTACAATTTAATCTTTTATATTCATCAATCTCATTATACTATTCATTTATTTCATCACTTTGCATCATTGTATGTCTAGTTATTTATGGCTTCTTTAGTCATTAGACCATTGCATCTACATTTGAACCTACTCATATTTAGTCTATGTAATAGATTTTATCCTTGATTTATGCTTTCTAATCCACCCTACTAGGGCATAACCTTATCAAACATAATATTTATCCAATTTAGGTCATCTTAATGATTATAACCACCTATGGGTAAATCATTATTTTGACTTTTATTCTTGATTATAATTGCCTTTGGGAAAATCAATATCTTTTTAAATTAATGCATGCAAGAAATTCCTTGTTTGGATTAATCTAACTCAAGGGTTAATTCCACCTTTCTTCTTGACTCTTTTTGAGGGACCATCCATCAAACATGTGATGGACACTCCCTCAAGGGGGCATCATTATAAGCTTCATAAACACCCTTTGGAGATTTTTATTCAATCACCATTTTCTTTTAGGCATACATGCCTTTTCTCATTATTTAAGAAGACATTATTGTGCTTATGGTTTGAAAAATCTTCCCAAATAGGGGTAAACTATAGACATCTAAAATTAGCCACCAATGGCTTTTTACCTGAATTTAGAAAAATTATTACCAATCATTGAACATATATCCTAAGAATTTCTAAATGTATCAAATTTGGTTTCATAACATGTAATTAAATCAATTTGGCCAAAAATAAAATAGAGTAAATATCCAAATCAATTAAGTCAAATATTTCACAAACATTCAAATGCCTAAAAAGAATTAATTAATATCAAATCCTAATTAAATTCTAATAAAAGCCTAATTGAAATCATCCTCAAGAAAATAAATCAATTATCAAAAAGGAAAATTCAAATATACATAAATATCCTAAAAAGCTAATCATTACCTTTTGTGAGTTATCCAAATGTAAAATATCTCAAGGCACACATATTCATGCTAATCATGAGATTTTGGACACCTCTTAACCCTACTTGGGTTAGCTAAGAAAACTAGGGTTAGGATTTAACCCATTCAATTCATTTCAAAGCCTATAAAAGCAAGCCTAGAGCTCTTCATATGGAGATCTTGGAGCATTGTAGAGTTATAATGCAATATTTAATTCAAAAATAAAATACATAGTGTTATAATGCCAAAATAAAGCTTAGACATCAAGCCAACCATGGTTCCAAGAAGAGATGGAAATAACCAAGCCCCATTGATGAAGAAATTTTGAGCACAATCCAAGAAATCCAATGAAGAGATCTCTTAGTCTATTAAAGGAAGGTAAGGAAAATTATCATATATTTTCATTTTAGTTATTTTTTCAATAGGTTTGTTCACTAATCTCCCCCCATGATCTAATCCTAGAGATGTTAGCTTACTAGTGTGTTGATTTCATTATTTTTAGAATTAACACTATACTAACCTCCTCTTTTGAGTCAAATTCCTTGATCAAAATCTCAATATGTCAGGATAATATTAAACCTATTTAACTGCTTTAAAAATTCACATCCATCTTGAAGAGATACATCATTCACTCTTATGAGGTACATTGGGAACAAGAATACAAATTACCTTAAAATCCCAAAACTTACCTTAACTTTTTCTAATAAGGTAATATAGGATTACTACTAGGCCTTCAATCCTTCTCTCAATATTTTAATCAATTGGGTTTATTGGCATATTGGCCTAGTGAGATAAATTACCTAGTGCACATTACATATCACCCATATAGACCTTATTAGACCACTTCAAACACCTTACTTATTTAGGTAGTAGTCATGAATGATGTAGGTGATATTGAACTAAGTTTCAACCCTTATATTATCTATTAATCCATCAACTACCCCCTTAATCACTCAAATCTTGGTTGGGGCATAGAACCTGAATAATTGGCCATATAACACTTAAGGCATGTGTTCTTGAGCCTTGGTTTGGGTGTCATGTTATAACATCTCCATCTCAAACCCCTACTATAGTGGAATTAATGTAAGTAAAGACCCATTTCAAAGAGGCACTCATTTTTGTCTTATACATCTTTGGATTTCCATAGAGGGTGTTCATTTGGTTCTTATGTCATGAAGGTGTCTCTCAAAGCCTCTAATCTCCATGATGCTTTGGATGCCCTCTCTCCATCTACCTCATATTTATCTCACCATTAAAATCATACCTTTTTCTAAGGTCTAGAGGGCCTTAAATGAGTTCTTGATCAGGTGAGGAGTCTTTTTTTTGACATTTTCTCCTTTAGGCTTCCTTCACTTGAAAATTTTGGTATAATTGGAAGACCTTCCACATGAATACCTCTATTCATGATGACTAGTGCAATGAGGTACATATTACCTTCATAAAAACTTGTGGAGGATGTTGCACTTGATGATGAATGTCATAATGGATTTGGGAAGCAAAGTAGGCATGCAATATGTTAAGGAACTAATAAAAAACTTCAAACATCATCAATATTTACTCCTAAGTCTACCTAAATCTTACAACTTTAGAAACTTAGCTCATACTCTACAAATAGAAGAAGTATTGGAGTTTTTTTTCTTTTGACACTCCCATATGTGTGAGATATGGGTGTAGGTGATGGAGATAATCTATGAGATCCTTATCAACACACAATAAGAATTTATTTGTAGGAAAACTACAAAATTAGACTAAAACCATTACAATCTTTAACCTCACATAAATTGATATCCATTATTCATAAATCACAGTAGATGCATTTTAGATAAATTCCATGGATGATACTTTAAATGGAAACCATTCCTCTCCCAAAGATTTGAAACCTTGGTATTCTCTCTCCTCTCTATACTGAGTGAAAACTTGAGATGTTACACAAGCTACCAAAGAGAGATGGAAAGATGGGATAGGTTTTTTTATATTATTGGGGATATGTAACTCATATAATACATGTATTTTCACTTGGGGGTATAAATACATCCATGGGAGCATCTGGAAGAAATATTTTTCAAGTACACTTATATAGATTTGGTTTAAAAACTTGATTTTGGCTTGAAACTACCATATTTACCTTGGGGATTGATGAAAAATGGATTCCATGTGCCCATATAATTGGTACACACATGTATGGACATATATCATGAGATTTAAAACTCTTTATTTTACTTCCAATGTGTCATATCACTCAAAAAACCTCCTTTTGAATGTCATAAAGGGCAATAAAACACATAAGGGTGAGATGCATGCTATAGTTTAACTTTTCCACATTTTTGAGGCATGGTATGGACTTAAGAGGTGATAATATAACATTTAAATGATATTAAATGACCAAAATGACCCATTTTTTCCACTTATTTTACTTAAACCCACTTGAACATGGTCATAAATGCCTAGAATAACACTAGGTTTCAAAGGTTATTTGCCTTCAACTTTTCAGAGGAACCTTAAATAGTAATAATAAGGGAAAAATAACTCATGAAGGATATCTTAAGGTATATAGTGACTAGGAAACCCAAAACAAGGTAAATTTTTGAATATAGGGTTGACCATTTTGACATAAGGGTCAAAATTAGTCAACAATTCTAGTGAGTCCTAGTGATGACTAGCTTGCTAGTCAAGATAACCCAATGGCTCAAGTGTGACTCACGAATTGAAAGACAACAACTAGGGGATAATCAATTTATTTGAAATTTATGACACATATTTTATTACAATAATAAAAAAATAGACAAAGATAAGAAAGGGAAACGAGCCTAATACCTAAGAAGCACACCAAGAAAGATACATAAGTAACAAAGGAAAATAAACTACAAACTTATGTAGACCGCACTTGTTGGACACAAGAAAAAAAACCCAAGTAAATATTATATATAACTAACCTAAATGGATTTTCTTCCTCTTAGATAAAAGGGAAAGTTTCTTGGGACTATTCTTTCATAAGATAGATAGTGGTGTGAAGAAAGTAGCTCCATGAATGGGGGACATGGTAGAGCAATCCTCTTGTTGACCAAGTCAATTATGATGCTTATAAGTGACATATCATATACAAATGGATGGACTATGAACACATAATCACTTAGTACATCAAATCATACCTCCTCCTACTCCTAATTATTTTTGGCCCCTTGAAGAGAGCTAGTGTACTTTGAGACTTCATCATGTTGGTTATCTCCTAGCTCCATAAGATCATATACCATTAGGATTTCACCTTGAATCACATAGTAAATATCATTATTAAGGACTTTAGATACTACTAAAACCTCATCTTAAACATTTCTTCTTGTCTCAAACAACATTTCTTCTAGTTGTAGACTCATCATCTTAACATTTTGAAGACCTTGAAATGGATGACTACCTACTACAAATAGACCAAGTCCTTCTTATTCATGTTTTTCAAGATTCACATATTGGTCATCAAGAAAATGTATAGATGAAACTAGAATAATAAGTAAGTAACCCTATTTAAGGACCTCAAATAAGTCTTATTTTATTATGGTAACCTCTTGATATGGCATATTTATTGTTCCGCCTTCCCCTTTCTTGGTGAACTCATCTTCTTCAACCTAGGTCAAATCATAACATGTTTCAAGGATGTTATAACCTAATCCTAAAATAGAAAATAAATAACTTTAATTATCCTTTGAAATTTTATCATCCTCAACCACCATTTTATGACCTTATAAACTATCAAAGTTACCTTGATCTCCAACCTCCTTGATTGGACTATAATTTTTTGAGGGATGCCATGATGAATGGTATCTTCCATATCATCAAAAATGTCATATAGGTCATCCTAATATTATCCAATGGAAACATATTCCTTTTTTGGTTCATCAAGTTCCTTTAACTTATCATCTTTTACACTTTTGAAAATTTAATGGTGTCCCTCGTTACCAAGTGGTGTCCCTATTATGATCTCCTCTTCAAGATCTAACAAGTCATCATCATCAGCAATGGATTCAACATGTTATTACTTACCTCTTAAAGGATTGGTTCTCTCTCCATGAGTGGCATAAGATATTCTTGGAGTGAATGCAAGAGAGATGAAATGTATGCCACATTCCCTTCATTCAGTTGTTTGTCTTCAATAATCACCTTCTCCTCCTTCTTCTACACATTTTTTAGATGAGTATCCACAAGGGAAATGACTTATACTCTTGGGGAGGGAGGGGTGGGGATTGAATAACCTTAAATTTTTTGATATCTCTTTACTCTTCCTTGACTATATCTCTTGGTTCCAAGATGGAAACTTAGGCTTATGAGCTTCTTAAATAGAATGTACTACTATTTAGGGCATGAATGGAGGTATGTGTTTAAGGGGGTGTTAATTTTATAGATTATATGGATTTATGTAGATGTTAGTCTATAACCTCAATTTTTATGGCAAGGCATGCTTTAAAATTAGACCTTTAATAGTAATGATGACTAGGTTCTTTGATGCACACTTTCCCTTCTTTTTAGACTCTTACTTGGATAAATTTCCATAATGGAAAAGTTTAGAATGATGGTGAGGGGTTATAAGAGTATTAATATTCAATTAGTTGTTGATTTTGAAAGGTTTTGAACATATCAACATAACATTGACATGAGATGGATGAGGGAATAAGATGTTGGTGAGTTTTTTGCTTTTCATGTACTACCAGCCTATCTTTAATTATGGAGATTAGTCCATCTATGTTCAACATATCATTATTTCCTCTTATATGAACTTCCCTTATGATAAAATACCTATCACTTTTGGCATACTATAATGACACTCTAACAGCCTAAATGACATGTTTAGGAATCTCTTACCCATACCCCTTCAATGAATCAATGTTCATCATATGCCTCTCATGATCTAATAGGGTTTGTTAAGGCTAGATATGGAATGTCTTGGGGTATGAGTGGGGTTGTAAATAATGTCATGATACTTCCATGACTAATTTGATGAGTGATTAGGATTTTAGTTATGTTTTGTCATATTTATTTTCACCCTTTAAGTAGATGTCTTAAATCTCCACATCTAAATGGCACAATTAAAACACCTCTACACTGTGAGTGAGCCTGAGAAAGAGGTGAATCTATAGATATGGATATCTCCCTTGATGTAAAACCTATAGATAACTACTAAACCTAAAATTTATGAGGGAAAAGGGAGAGAAAAATTGAAAGTAAACTATCTAATGGATTGATACACCAAATTAGTTGTTGACTACCACCCAACTACATGTTATGCATGAGAACAAGGGACTAACTAAACATACACTTCTCTAATCTGGATCTTTTCACATCAATGTTTCATTATAAGTTTATGGTTAATGTTTAGGCTAGGATGAATAAACAAGAGGTATATAATGGCACTATTGAATAGGATAGCTCACTAGACTTGACACTTCATAGAACACTTCACATGACTTACAAGAAGAAGCTTTCTAACTACAAATAGGTAAGAGAATGAGACAACATCCTAAGGAAACAAGAGTCATCACTAAATAATATCAATAATCTAAGAAAAACACACTATGAATGACTATTCATAGTAAAAATCAATAGTATTTATTGATCCATGGTATACAAATGAGTATGGCTTTGCCATACTCAAGTGGAACATAGTTTACTATAGCTAAAATGGCTAGTTCTTATGGAAGTTAAGAGAGAGAGGATAGGAAATAATTCCAAAGGACATAAGGAAACTTTTAAATATAATAAAATGAGTTAATTTTCAATGAGAAGATGGTGTGAAATGTACCATGCAAGGTCAAAAGAGACAAGTGGCTTCCCAAGTCATGAAACCCATGAAAAGTTCCATTAAATTCCCTTTCTAGCTCATAAAATTTCCTTCATGATTTATCCATATTTTAATTTCAAAAAATTTATTATAGGTATACTTATTGGAATGAGAGATAAGGATTTTAGACAAGCCTCTCCATGCATTGGCTATAGTCCTAGTCATCTAAAATCTTCCAAAAATGAGCTATCACCATCTGCAATCAAAATAACTCTTCTTTCACACACCCTACACACTTGGAATCCAAAAAGGCATAAATTTTCCATGAAAATTCATAAAATTTAATGGATTAAATTTTTAAAGACCTTCCATTGCCTTATAGGCATTAGACAGACTTCAAAAATGCTTTCACTTGAAGTTTTCACACTTCTCACCATCATGTTCACCATGCTAATTTTGAATGTCTAAGATGAGAGATCTGATTGAGGCACTTAGGAGTTGGTATAAGTCATGAAATTTACATGGAGAGTTATGTTAAGTCTTAATATTTCTCCAAAAGTTGGTATCATCTCTTGAAAACTCTTAGAACCTGCATAATGCACAAAATAGTCAAAAGAGCCCATTTTGTAACTTATCCATATAGATAGGTCAGAAAAAAATTTGAATTTGGGAAATATTGAAGAATAATTTATAACCTAAAACCACTTTCCTTGTCACTCTGGTACATTTGGATTCATTTCTAGCCTTGTTTTCCCAATCGGGTCCTTCTAAGGGTTTAGCAAGGGTTATGGGTCATTTTTGCTTTTAAGGTTTGTTCATGAAGATGGAACACAATAAATGCAGAAAAATATAAAAATAATTATTTTTTTGAGCCATGATAACACCTATAAACCTCTTTTATCTCCATCAAAAGCATCAAAAGAGATATGAGCACTCAAAGTTTTCTTATTGAGTTCTTTTCTCCATTTGCATATGCTTAATGTGTCCTAAAGTTGAAAAATTACTTTTACATAGATTACCTACATCCAAATAGATTTTAAAACTATATTATTATCCAAAAAATATGTTATAATTATTTTGAAATCTCACTTAGAGATATAATTAAAAGTGACCTCTTTTTTGGATTCTAGGCATAACCATGCCTCAGAACCTTGTTTGCACTTATAAAGGTATAGACCTCCAAGATGGGATTAATAATTCTATGGGATGTTTATCATGATTACCTAGATTTTTTATAACCTTTTACATCTCCTTTAAATGTTAAAATATCTCCTTATCTCACCTTATCACCTCCCTTCTTCACAATTGATAGTTTATACTCAAGGGAAGTAACCTTTATCTGAGACAAAATAAAGGGTACTTCCCATATTTTATCAAACCAAATGATAATTTTAGGAGATTATCCAAGTGTAAAATATTATCTAAACCAATTGTAAACCCTTTAATAGGTCATTTTACCCCAAAATACCTTCAAATTCCAAGGCAAACCATTAGGGAATAGATTGTGTGCAATGTTAAGGATGTAGGTTGTGGTTACTTAATTAGAACCTCCTATCTATGTTACTAATAATACCATGAGTATATTTTGATATTATTTTCATAATTATGAGGACATTCACAATTCTCACAAACTCTTATACACATTCTTTCACCTTGAACCATATTCTTATTTAGATAGGCCTGACTAATAGGTTGACCCTATGTGTACATTTTTCCTGCATGTAGGTGTATTTGACACATCTAGAGATGATTAAATTGATATATAGTCTTAATTAAAACCCTTTATTTTATCTCATGGTATATTTATCCACCTATACTATTCTCTAGCTATTCCAAAGGCCTAGAAGAATCATCATTTGGGTCACTGCCAACTATAATTGACTATAGCTACCAATTGTTGGGGAAAACAAGAGTATTGTAGGCATGAACTATCTTTGGAATCACTATAAAATGTATTTTGGATCCAATATAATTTTTAATAACATTAATCCTTTGAAAACATTTGTCTATCTATATATAAACTCTCTTCAAGGATGAAATATGGTTTCACATTCAGCTATAGGTGGTCTTTTTAGAGCAAGACATGTCTGTAGATGTAAATACTAAGTCAAAAGACCTATCTCTCTATCTCAAGCTTGATGTTTCTTGGAATAAAATTTCCTATCAACTCAATAATATTAATCAAAATTCAAATATGTTTCCATATCCAAGCTCATATTATATATTTATAACAACTTCATAACTCGTTATAGGTCAACTTCTTAGGCAAGAGATGCCTATATGTAAGGCACTTATAGGTGTATATGAGAAGTAAAATATATTATATCATCCATTTTTAATATCCTTTTTATAATTCATATGTACTTCCTCTTGAAAATATATTCAAACCATGAATAAATACCCCATTTTCAATTGAAGATGTTGGAGTCACCTTAGAACTTCAAAAATCTATAGATGGCACTATCATAATTTAGTGGCCAAAGGAGCAATTTTGAGCCGTCCTAGAAAGAAAATCATATGACCAAATCACCTTATTAATTTTTCACGTCAGACCTTTATGGTGAGGCTACAAAATGAGTATATTTTGGATGATTAGAGCTCAACTTGATATTGTTCTAAGGCATCTCCAAAAATCCCAGGTGCTCTATTTTGCATGTTTAGGGATTTGATCCCTGAATACAATCATTTGAATCTTTGAAAATGGTTTCCAACATCCCTTTTTTAATCCATCCTTGAAAATATGTCTTTTCATGTAAAAATAACTCTTAATAATTTAAGGAGGGTTTCACTACTTGTCTAACCTCTCTGTACAAATATTTTTATGTCTCTACTAATACCATCTATAGGTGGTCATTGTAACATACAGTTAGGGAATTCAAAACTAGATAATATACAAGATGTGTGAGTTTAAAAGAAGTTTGATCATTTTACAAAGGTTTATAATATAATTTCCTCACTATAAATATATATTACTCGGCTTAGACACTCCTCTCAATATGAGATTATTCATGAGGACACCTATAGGTAAACACTCTAAGTTGTATATGTATAGGTAGAGAATTTAAGTGTTTACAATGAGTATTATTTTGACCTCATGGATATACTTGGACTCTTTCACAATTTCCTAAATAATTTATTATCAATATGATGGTCTTGAAACCAAATTCAAAAAATCTATTCCAACGTGATTTTATTTCTTCATGGTACTTATACATGTTCATTGATGGTGGAAGACTGTATATGTTTCATATGACTACAAACTCATGAAAATTTATTTGAAGAGTGAAGTTAAAAGCTAAAGTGAATAAACATAGAATTGAAAACATGTAAATTAACCTAACATAAGCCCATGAGGTCACCATAAAATCATGAAGGTTTTATAGATAGTGGAAACTACCTACAACATAGGATGGTACATTCTCTTGCAACCTGAGATACTTGGCTCATCAAAACACTCTAAAATATTAAACCAAACATGGATACAATTATAAGAGATATTAAACAACCTCTAGAATCAATCCCAATAGTTGGATTGTATGGAATCATCCAAATAAGAGTAAAACATGTAGGGTGCATAGATTAGAAAGAAAATTGGATAGGTCAACTTCTTTAAAAAGTTTTATAAAGAAAAGGCCACCATTATTCAAAAAAAACATCAAATATAATCTAAATAAGTTTATAAGACACCCCCAAGAGTAATTTATCTGAAACCTCCCCTTCTGATCATACTAAGTATAAACCTAAAGACCATTCTTGCTTGCCAATTCTAGTGGAAGGAGAGAGAAGTGGTTTTATTCATTTATTTTATATTATGATCAAAATTATAATTTAATAAAGTGTATGGAATACCAAGGGACACTCCTAACATGTCCCTAACTTGAGGAGTTCATACAATTTTGTACACCTCATTAAATTCTCATTTTTTCAAGAAAACTAACCTTTTTTCTAAAGAACCTACCACTTTTTAGTTATTAATAGTTACTAAAGACATCTTAGGACATGTGGTATGTTACATCACCCTTTTTACACATTCATACTTCCCAAGGAGGATATATAACTCATTTAATATTCATTTTGACCCTTGGAATGACTTAAAAGGACACAAGGACTAAAATGATTAATGACCAAGGCTAATATAACATGAAATCACACTAAATGACTTATAATACACCTTAATACATATATATTAGACCCATAAAACACCTTAAAATCATGTTTTTACCTATAGGGATACTAATTTCACTTGCAAGGTTAAATTTGGTCAACACATTGGTGACTCATAGGGCTAACATGCCTACTATACTAAAGACCAGTAGCCTTATTAGCCCATTGGGCTTAGGGAGTCATATGGAGTCTAGAACACAAAAAAATTACTTTGACCATTGACAACAAGCTTTAATCAATATATGACCACTCAACTACCTGAACCACACAAAATAAAAAACACACATAAAACTAAGGAAATAAATTATCGAGACACATGCACATGTGCTTAAAGCACTTAAAAAAATTATAAAACAAACCACTATATACAACTAAAAATTAAGCATACCTCCCTTTATAGAATCAAGAGTAAATTTATTTGCATCTCTTCCTTCATGGGAGGAATCATAGTGCCAATCATGTTTCTCTTTAGATTAGATACTTGATGGATCAGACCTATTTCTTGGTACTTCACTTGTTATGCTCTCAAGTAGACCATATTCAAATAGGTCCCTAATTTAAATATATTCCTCTTGGCCTTGCACACATACCTCATATTGTTACCCACTCTTCATCTCATGATTAACTGCATTATATTTACAGGCATGGTTTTAAGAGGAATGGTTTCTTGATCCTTGGAAGATTAAAGCCAATAGAAGATCGTTTTAACCTTCGAAGGTTGAGGTTAACTTTGATTTGGCTCCTCTATGACATTTTGAATATTTTCATCTTGTTTACCATCACTTGTAATCAAATATAAGGAATTTTTAAACCCCTTGAGATACTCAAACTCATTGCAAATGTTTTCAAACTAATACCATAAGTCCTCATCTTTTCTTTGATCAACATCATGAAATGGAAAAAAAATATATGTTCTTTGATCCACTTCTGTATAATCCAAAAGGAATTCATCCAATATTTCTTATTTGATATAAATAAAGCATTCTTCATTATCAACACAATAAGAAGAATCAACACAAGAACTCACCTCTTCCTTAGAATTTAGGACCTTTTTAGGTCTCTCAAATTGTATCTCAACTATCATAACCTGATTTTGGTTCTCAAGAGCTATAATATACTCAATCTATTTATCCTTTTTAGTGATGCCAAAACTAGGAATCTTGTAATGATTTGACTTAGCCCAATGAGGTTGATAAGGAGCTACATTTTTTAGAAGAAAGAGTTATAAATTTTCCTTAAAAAAATTCTCCTATTTATATTTTGATACCATAGGTCCATCAAGGAAAAGGGTGATGAGGTGAGAACAAGATGAACTAGTTGTTTGAGGTGGAACATAGGAATCAAAATTAGATTGAGAATGAATTATAGGGGATATTTTTGGAAACTTTTAAGGAAGGGGAGGTAGACCTTAGGATAAAATATCTTGGTTTTATTCCTTTAATTTTATATTGAATTCATTAACTTATGATTTTTCTTGAGGACTCTCTTGAAAAAGGGTAGATGGGGTGTGTTTAGGCATAGGATCTTTTTTGGGGTCTAAACCTTCCATCACATCTTGACTTAACAATTTTATCCTTGCATCTAACTCTTGAATTTTCTTGGCTAGTTTATCTTGGAAAAATATTCCTTGAATTTCATAGGAATATTCATGAGGATGAGGATAAAAAGATGGGTGATATGGAAGATAAGAGGTCTCTTGAGGAAGGGTGGGAGGGGTTTGTATAGGATCAAGTTCTTTCTCAACTTCACACTCTTTATCAATGATTTTATCCTATTTATTTCCCCATGACTCCAATACCTTATTCAAGCATAGGATTTTAGGATTAGGAGTCCCTTATTGAATTAGTGATTTGATTTGAGGAGTGGATGAAGTGTTTAAGAAACTTGGGATCTCCTTAGGCTTTCATTCTCCACCTTGTCTCTAACTTGGAATCTGATATATAGAGGTATCTTATTAAGGTGGGGATGTAATGGGAGAGGTAAATGAGGGCATAAATTCCACTTAATTTATGTATTACATGTAATATTTCATTTTTTTATTAGCTAACTCAATTTACCTATCAAGATTTACTTCAAAAACAAGGTTTCTCTTTCCAAATCTCTCTTCTAGCTGATTGGGAAAAGGATGAATGTGACAAGATTGATTGGGCTCATATGTAAGAATAATGTAGGAATGATAAAAATATTGAAGAAGAGGATATGAGGTTTGACAGACTTGGTGAGGCTTATCCTCATGAATTCTTAGCCTATCCTCTAAGGATGAAATAAGGCCACTCACATCTAACATCTCACTTGTTACCAATCTAATCATCAATGGGAGACCACTCTCTTTTAACTAGCTCTAATAAATATCTAAATTTATAAATTAAATTAATAGGAAGATATTGACCATGTCACCTTAGTGTATAAATATCCAACATGTACTTCTCATAGACCAAAAGAGTTTGCTTGAAATTTGAAATGGACTGATTTGAGAAGTGACTAGGTTGACTAGGAGGAGCAAGATATTGAGAAAGA
>JARHVA010008093.1:0-55000 GCA_037957365.1 Torreya grandis
TCTCAATAATTTAAGATATGCAATATATGTGCCTTTTTAGAATTCATACGTATAGTCAGTATTCACCACCCTCGAAGGTGTGTTATTTTAATAAAATTAGGCATTTTGGCTTTAACATGATAATTTAGATGCAAGAATACCTAAAATAAGGTCCCACCTACATGTGGGAACATATATTTATATATAAGGAGAGATACAAAGATATCATCTTCAGAGAAGGGGCAATTTTAATAGCTGCCACTCTCTAATTCCTATTGACATATACAAGGTCCTAAGGTAGTTAGTAGTTTTAAGCTATTAAATAAGTTTATTATCATGAAAGAAATATCAATATCAGATGTATTAATTCAAATTTATTTCCACCTAGATTCCTATGAATTTTAACACTATTATAAACACTTCTAGGATTTCATTTAGCCAATTAACATTACTATATATGCAGACTCATCTATTGACTAATTTATCATCATAATATCAAGAATGTGTAGGGGTTACTTTAATCATTTGAGACACTTCACAACTAGGAATATACACACATAACCATTTGATGTACACCCATAATCAACATTATAAATTATAACATGCTCACATATACATAATAAGGAAATTAACATCCCAAAGATATCCAAATAATTCATGCTCTTTTCATGAGGAATTAACTATGTGGAGACATACAGGATTTGGTTAGTTCCAAAGATATTCATCTGACTTCATAATCAAATGCAATAGTATCACACAACTACTTAACATATACCAATATTATATTTATTCATAAATTAAGCCATAACCTCAATAGCAAAATTTTACCATATCATGGTTCATCAAATGGTTCTAATTCTCTAAATAACAAGAAAACACTCTCTATATCATTCTCAAAATCTAAGCATATGTAATCAACATATATAAGGAATCCATAATTTCAAAATCAGAGGTCATTATATCCTTCTACATTTATACATTTAATTAACAACATTTGAGCTGTAACTCAAGCATTACAAGATAATTTCATTCAGATTTATAGTCCCTCACTTGTATGTTAGAATTATAATAGAAGTATATTTATCTCTATAAGAATCATAATATGTAAGCAATATGTGCATTCTCTCTCTCTCTCACACACACACACATAAATACACACACACACACACACACACACACACCACACACACACACACACACACACACACACACACACACACACACACACACACACACACACACACACACACACAAACACACACACACACACACACACACACACACACACACACACACACACACACACACACACACACACACACACACACACACACACACACACACACACACACACACACACACACACGACACACACATGTATGTATGTATGTATTTGTGTGTGTGCATCAATAGGTGATTCAAAACAAGAAATTTATTGTTCTTTCAATTATAAAAACATATCATAGGCATTTCATGCTCCTCTAGTATAGAACAAGATTTATTTGGGAAAATGAGTTTAATTATAATTAGAGGGGTCTAAAAAATATGGTCCTTTCATCGATCCTTCATCCAGGTTTTAGTATCCCTTGATCATCATTATTAGTATAATTTCATGTGTAATGGGTAGCAAATCCATAGTTGAAGTAAGCACACAATGTAATATCCTTTTCAGATTACACCCATATGGATTTGCATGGTTTCGAAACCAAATATTTCATAGGTGTAGTTTATGTTCAAGTGCATTACCTCTTGTGATACTTCTGAAGGTGGATCCTGACTCCTCCTTTGATGGTGAGATGTTGAATATTTCCAAACCTACCTATGCCCTTACTGGGGTGAATAGACTCATTTTCTAATATATAAGTTTGGGGAAAATTTCCCTCCAACATAGTCACCATACACTATAGGTATTAATAATATGGATATTAATTTTAATGAGATGCATAATTTTAGGGATCCTAGTGACACTCAACTATATTATTTTCTCAACCTTCATTTTGTGACATCTTGTCTACACAATTTAGGTTTCAATAAAGTTAGCAAATAATGTACATAAACATTCAATTTACACATAATAATTAACCAAAATTAGAAAGGTGATTAACTCATGCAGATAATATTTAAATCTCCTATAGTTTAACCTAGGATTTGATACCAAAATGCCATGCCCATTTTTATTAAAAAATAGACAAAACTATAGCCATAACCATAACACAAATAGGTATACACATATATATCCATATGTGTGTGTGTGTGAGAGAGAGAGAGAGAGAGTGAGAGAGAGAGAGAGAGAGGAGAGAGAGAGAGAGAGAGGAGAGAGCGAGAGAGAGAGAGAGAGAGAGAGAGAGAGAGAGAGAGAGAGAGAGAGAGAGATAGAGAGAGAGAGTGAGAGAGAGAGAGAGAGATTCATATTGACTACTTAAAATTTATTTACCAATCATGTTTCACTAATTGAGAGGCTTAAAGAAACATAAAAGTTTGACCATAAAAATCAAGAATTCATTTACTAGTGCAAAACCAAGGCTTTCATGATAATAAATTAAGACAATCATAAAACATAGACTTGGTGATGAGTTGGGTGCCATGTGGCTAATTTGGGTCCACTTAAGCTTATTATACCAGGGTTATGGGTCATGCCAACTTTTCATGATTAAGGGTCCCTAGGTCTTACTCTAATTGGCAAGCCACTTGGATTTCAAGCTATAGGATGCTGCCATTTGTTAGCTTCTTGGGCTCTCGAAGACCTAAGAAGCATTGGGGGACTAGCCCTAATGGCTTACTCCTTATGGGGTTCTTAGCTATAGGATGTTTCCACTTATAAAATCCTCATAATCTCAGAGGTATTAGTGATAAGGCCCTAATAGATTAATCTTCTTAAGGTTCTAAGCTAAAGAATTATGTTACTTGGTATTATCTTAGGACCCTATATTATTAAGGTATTAATCTCCCATATAAAGGTTCGAGCAACAAAATGATGCCACATGTCATAATTGATCCATCCTTAAAAAATTAAAATCAGCTAAGGAAAAAATGAATATAAAAAATATTCAATAAAAAGATTTCAACTAAGGAAAAAAGATAACAAGAAAATAATAATCAACAAAGGTAAGTTCCAATTATAAATCAAAAATATAAAATGGCTAAGGCATATATAAACTACCATAAATAGTTGATTAATCAAATAAACTAAGACACAAGTTGAATAAAAAGATAGAGTCTTATTTCAAAAATGTAGAAAGGTGAGGACAAGGTTAAATGAGCTAATTAATGGATTGATGACATTAATACATCTAACATTAAGCATGCATTCACAAACTTGATTAAACAATAAGGTGTTGAGGATTAAATTGATATATCAACATTTAACCAATATTCTTATTGGTTTAATCAATTATCAAAAAATTAAAAGGGAAGCTTGACCTTATAAAACATCCTTTGAGGAGAGGCTCAATCTTATGAGTCAACTAGTATATTTATTAAAAGTCAAAACTTCTAGTAGTATCACTTAGAGCCATTACATTAAACCAAAGATAAGGGATTCAATAAACTGTCAAGAAAACACATAATAAAATATTGGTATTTATAATCCTTTTCTATATTAATTTATCCTTGCAATGGTTTCTATAGTTCAAACCATCAGGTTTACCTTGCATTATTATTTCATTAAAAAACCCAACTTTTTTATAATTCTGTTACATATTAGTTGGTATTGTTATGGTCCAATAATACAATAGATAACTTAATAAATTATTCTATAAAGGAACTCATCCACAAGGCATATTTTTACCAAAATAACATCAATATTTATATTATATAGTTAGTTATATTGGTATTCTTAATAATAATCTCATAGTTATTTATTTGAGTTCCATTCATGTTTGCTTAGGCTTAGTCTATTAAAGTATATCATGATTTAATATAACAAGAGATATGATGCATAGTAAATAGGTTATTTTTAATAAATATTATGCAAGTGAACCACATTATATTTTCATTAGCAAATCCAAATGGCTTAATACACTTCTCTTAGATAATGAATCCTTTGTAAAAGGATAAACATTCAAAGTATAAACCATCTAGTTACATCTCATTTTATAAAAGAGGTTTCAATAGATAGATAACAAAAGTCTTCACCCACAACTAGGTATTTCCACTAGAGACTAGGATTATCACAAGTTTTAATTCAAGTAAAGCATTCTAAAATTCTATTAAAAGAGCCATGCAAGCCTAAAAGTTGTTCCTCAAATGTTAGATTCCTTCTAGGAAAATATGTAGTCAAACCTATTGATGTCTTCAATAACATATCTCCAAGAGTGTTTTAGGGCCATATCTCTCATGGATTAAACAAAATAATAATAGGGTCAACCATATAATGATTCATATTGTAGAACATAATGTTACTATTATTATTAAAGACACAAGTAGTCTATTTTAATTGTTTTCTTACATTGATAAGTCTTTCACATTTAGGTCATATAAGACTGGATTCATTATAATTAACTTAAGATTCCATGTATAAAGTGATCACAATATATTAAATTAAATATTTATATATTCATTAAGGCGCTTAGCTTGTAGAGGATAAAACATTAATATACAAACACTCAATAAAATTTCTTTCTCAATAATGATCCTATCATAAGGAGATATAAAATCAGTTATAATTAAGAAGTCTCACAATAGATCTCAATAGTAATACCCAGATCATTCATATGGTAAAATAAATAATGCTTGTGGCTTATTATTGGCCCATAATAGATCCTTAACATATAAATACATAAGTTTGACTAAAAACATTCAATCCTTGGTTCATAACTTGATATAGTAAGAAATGCAATAG
Organism: Torreya grandis; assembly: GCA_037957365.1. Classification (NCBI taxonomy): domain Eukaryota; kingdom Viridiplantae; phylum Streptophyta; class Pinopsida; order Cupressales; family Taxaceae; genus Torreya; species Torreya grandis. The sequence continues at coordinate 4,820 of JARHVA010008093.1, forward strand.
AATAATTAATATTAGTGGATGAACTTTTCTTTTATTCAAGTGAAACTCTAGCAAATAGAAGTATGGTTCACATCCCAACATTTTTACGTCATCAAGTGATTGTTCTAGTCATCCCCAAGCTTAGGAATTTTAGATATGGGCATGTTCACATCATGGTGCAAGGAAATTAAAGGAAAGTAGTCTATCTAGATGTATTAAAGTCAAATAGATGGCTACTCACAAGGTAACAATAAAAAAATATCATAGTCAAAAGAGGATACCAAGCTCAAATCCATTTTTAGAAAGTATATAAACACAATAAGATAAAACAAAAGGATTAAATCAATCAACACATTGTGCTCTATTATTATATCATGAGAAGGATTAAGAAACCTACCATCATGTTCCAATGAGATATCTAACCCTTTTTCCATTATGAATATTGTAACATTCCCAAGTCACATACCATATCATACTATAAAGAACCTTCCCATTCTAAGGTAAGCAAAGGTTCTAACAGTGCCATGTATCATTGAAGAATGTCTCAACTTTGAACTCCAACATAAGGGAAAGAAACTATGGGGTGGTTGTATGCATGTAAATAACACATGATAAAATATTCACTTGAATCCCTAAGGTCTAGCTAAGGTAGACAATTTAATGTATAGGCTAGGTTTATATGGTTGTTTCATGGAATAGGATTTGGGATAAGTGGTAGTAATGGGTTCTTGTGATGAAACAAAAATACCTTAGTGGCATCTTGGTTCTCATTAAGAGTGTCAAGATGGATAAAAATAGAGTTCCAAGGTCCCTAGGTCTTTGATATCACCAGAAGGTGAACCTATTGGTCAAAACTAGGACTAGGGAGATCAGGTTGGATGACTCATGAAAAAAGGTCTACGTTAATGGATTGACTCTACCCAGTCAATATCATTTACTAAGTGTGACTGATATGTGAAAAGGTTAGACCCAAGGAGAATAAGCAAAGGTGGATAAGAGGCTAGGCTTGGATGATGTTGTGTTGACATCCTCTATTTTATGGGGGAACAATAATAGGTGGGTTAAGGATGCATTCTTGTTATTTTAAGATAGATAAGGAATCTAAAATGAGATGAGGAATGGGAGTGGGGAGAAAGACCTCACATCTTAACTTAGTGTTAATATTAGATTATGTGATAATGGTATGATGACGTGATATAACCCTAAGGAATAAATTATGCCAGACAAGATCTAGTGTCTTGGGAAGGTTCATCTAGAGGTTAGGTAAAAACCAAGGAAAAATGTATGGGCTTGTTTTGAAAATGGCTTATAATGTGTGCTTGATGGAATGTTGAATCAAGGATTTGTAATGTGTGATTGTATGAATTAATAATTATTTATGTAGGATTATTGTATAAATATACAAATCTTAGATGTAATGTTTATGATTGCATGTGTTGGTAAGGCTTTTTGGCACTCTTTTTGTTTATTTTTATTATTTTTGGATTTTCTTGGTTCTATGGAAATAAATGTTTTGTTTGGTGAAAATAAAATTGTAAAAGTAAAATAATGGAAAATATGAAATTAAAAAAATCAAAACTATTTTATTTATGTCCTTTTCTACTTTAATATGCAAGCAAGGATAGAGAGAAAGAAACTATACTATTATGCATAATATAGAATTTTCATAGCTTTTTTTTATATTTAAACTAGATGACTATGTTTTTATCTAATTTGATTTTTTATGTGAATGGATTAAATGTGTAAATTGAATCTAAATATTCAAACAATGTAGTGATAATCTTTATTTAAAATAAAAATAACATAAAACTTTTAATTTATTTTATTTGTTCACGGACAAATGAAACTAGCTTTTCCACTTCCCTAGTTTGTCAAGAACAAGAATTTTTGAATGAATTACTAAAATGGAAACAAGAAATGAAAGTTATGATTTTATGTTTTGTAAGAATGAAATGACAATAATTTTAATTCTCTAAAATAAATAAAAATAATTTAACCTTTTTAGGAATATTTTTGTGTTATTCCTAATTTAATTAAAGGATCTGAGTAGTAAAATCAAAAAATAAATATGCAATAATTAAACTACTAATTTGTATAATTTGATTACAATTAAAACTTTTCTAAAAATAGTAATAAGATAAAGAAAATAATAATTATTTGGAAACCAACTGATACAACTGAGATAGAGTCTAGAATGCACTATGCAAGATGAAGACACTGTCATAAATTAAGATATAGACTTCATTTTATGATTAGATAGGAATGTCACAAATAGGACACACTAGGATTCAGTGTTATAGTCCACTTCTGCCACTATTGTCTACAAGACCAAAGATTTTTAGGTTTTTTTCACTATCCATGAGACCTTGATTATGAAATTTTGACTGTTGGATGTCCATGAAACTCCTTGTAGAGCTAATTGTTTATTCAAATCCTATAGTCCATTATATTTTGACCAATTTTGAGAAAGAGGGGGGTAGTGTGTGTAAGATTCACTGAATGTGTATCCACACCCCTTGTGTGGGGCATGCTACCTACATACCAACACTCCAAAGAGGGATCAAGGTATATGCAGTTCTCCCACTTGATATGGTTTGTGTAATAATGTGTATGAAGATGAAAAAATGATAATATAGGTGTGCTTGAGGTGACTAGGGACTAGTGTAAGGATTTGAATAAGCTAGAAATGGTATTGGATGGTTGTATGTAGAAAATAGGGAAATATGCTTGAGTAGTCTTGCTTGTATTTTTTCTTGCCTTATGATATTTGATAACCCCTTCTAAATGAACTTTTAATGATATTTTATAGGGATCTATTTATCATTGTTGAATGTATTCATGTTAGGCTGATAATGAGGGTAGGAACTAGAAGGAAATGACCATTTGGGCTCAAAATGTTTTTGGAAATGAGTGTTAAAAATGGGACACCCTAGGGTTCAAAACTAAAGTCCAAGTTGGGAACTATAGTCCTAAGCTGATGAGACCTAGGGGGATGGATCTCTCATGGAAAGAAGAGTCTGGAACAGATGGGATTAGGTCTAAAAGGCTATGGATGTGTAGGAATTAGTGAAAGTATGCTTATGATGGTCAGAAAGAAAGTAAGGAATGATGGGATGGATGTCACAAGTTACACTCAAGTTACAAATTTTTGCATTGTATATGACTACATTTGCCCCCCCTTTATTCTAGTGATGCAGTAAAGTGAAATACAAGGATAAAGGAAAAATAGAAAGAATACCTAAACTTACTTGCAAGGGTGAAACTCATGAAGTTGTTATGATGTTTGGTGTGCATAGAGAGAGCAGATTATGAAGTGTGAATCTACAAAAGAGCACAAAGAGTAGATCAATTTTTACTAGATATGCTATATCTAAAATAAGAATCCACAAACCTAGGTAAGAGAGAGAGGAATAGAAAGGAATGAATACACCTCATCGGGTATGTGAACTAATACAAAACATTTTGTGATGTTAAGTTATTTTAAGTGATGTTTGGTGATGTTGTACCAAGAGTAATATTTCAAATGGAACTGAGTACTTAATTCTTGGAGAGTGGCTCAGAAATGTAAAGGTTGGCCCTTTGGCTCGATCATCACCTACTAAGTGAAGCTATGTGATCATGCATGTGCTAATCAATGTTTGGACTATGTATAATCCCTCTAAATAGGTGGATCAAGAATACAAGGGCTAGCCAGTCCTTTGGATCCATTGTTGCCCCATGAAGTGAAGCTATAAACTAATATCGACATGAAATGTGTGTCATATGAGATGAATCATAAATCCCATGAATTTTATATAGGCTAAAAATGTTGGTATGGATAGTTTAATGTATGTTAGAAACTAGGCCACTATTGGTCACCCCAAAATATGGAGATTAGGCTTGTATGAAAGCCTCTCCAAAACTAGGCACTAGAATTATATGAAAGCCATTTCAAAATGTGGAGGTTAGGCTTGTATGAAAGCCATTCTAAATTGATTCCAACCACATAAAGATGGAGTAAGGTATGAAAATACTGAGAATAACTAGGTAATTTTTTTAACTTAGAAAGAAAAGAAAAAAAATGTGTCATGCACATTTCCCCCAATCACTAGTGTATAAAACATGGATTATGGTCTAAAAGTTATACCAACTATCATATCTAAAATTATAAGTGAGATCAATCATGTTATACATGATTGCCCCTATACATGGATTTTCTAAGCAAAAGTGTACTAAAAAATATTGATTCTTAATTGGTCTAAAAGTTCAAAAACTATAGCTAAACCTACTTTCCTGTCTACTTCTAGAAAATCTAGTTTGTCTATAATTTAGATAGGAACATAAAAAATAGGACACCCTAGTGTTTGGAACTATTGTACTTTGTTGAAATTGATGACTACTATGTAATGATCACTATTTTTTTGGTCTCTTCTACATAGTTTGACCTCTAATTATTTTTCTAGGTGTTCTAAAAACTAATTTTTTGATCAATAAGAGCTCTAATCTCTATGACAAAACCCTTGTTTGTTTCCCCCTCTTCTTATAGTAGGAATGACAACCCTGTAACGAATACCCTAAGAATAAAGATCCCTTCAAGTGTGTTATGTTATGAAATACATGATATAATAATGATAATTAACAAGTTATCTTAAGATATAACATGGTATGTATGAGAGATTATTAGATTAACAAAGGTATGCCTAAATAGATATAACAATGAAATATCATGTGTAGTATACTAAATTGAAACTAGAAATGTTAGTTTATAGTTGTCAAGGAGAGATGGAGCATGATGTCCATCATGGCATGTACAAAAGAAAGATAATGCATGATGTGGATCATGGTGTTACAAATAGTGAGAAGTAAACAAGCAATAAGAACACAAGGCAAGAATCAAGAAGCATACAAGAGTGTTCAAGGAGCCAAGCAAAAAATGGACATGGGCACATGTCACTTAAACTAGAAATCAAGTATACAAGTCATGTTCAAATGCCACATACACATACAATTAAAAACAAGCAAAGTTGGCATGAGGGCCACAATCACATATAAGAGTATAGGCAAAAGACATTGGAAAATGTCCCAAGGCACACACAATAATATAATAAAAGGAAATTTAAAATATCCTAAGTCACATACAAGAGACAAAAAAGTAACTGGAAAATGCAATCACATATATCTATGAAAAGAAAGAAAAGAAAACATGTCATAGATTAGAAATACAATTACATATGACTAATCAAAGAATTAATTCAAAAGTATGTAAAACATGTAGTACAAGACTATGTATATGATAATAAATACATAACAACATTATACTAGAGTGTTGATATAGTAATCTATGTAAACTACTAAGTAGAGTACATCAACATGATAACTAGAGTGTGTGGTGTAGCAATGACATAACTTGGATGGTGTAGTCATGTAGAAGATGTCCCTAGTGGGTATTTATATCAATGTATGTCTCGATGTAGAAGTAGGATGCCCCTCAAAGGGTGGAGTGAAGTACTGAAGGATATGGATGTCACTGCACACACTAAAATAAGATCAAGTGAATCATGGTAATGTAGATAAATTGACAAAAAATAACATATAACAACAAATGTAAATCTAGCATGATATTAGAAATGTAAAGCATGAACGATGCATATAATCAAAATATTTTTGGTTTTTTTAATTATTTGAATGCTTTTAGATTTTGAAATATTTGAATGTTTTTGGATATTTTAAATTTTATATTATTTTTATATTTTTGAAATATGAGCTATTTAAAATCAATCATGAGGAGATTATGTATAGGAAAAAATGAGAAACTATGTATAAGTAATTTTGAAAGAAAGCTATATACAAGTAAGATTGAGAAGAAATGATATTAATCAATGAGTCTCATGGGAGACTCCCTATCATGGTGTCTTATATAAAACAAATGAATTATGTGTGATTGTGAAACATGAGGGAATGGATACAAATATGACACTAAATATTTGGATTCATAAATCATAATAACTTGTATTGTTTCACTCTTCATTATTATCTTGAGTTTGAACCAATGGAATGTTAGTGTTAACTTTTGTTGTATATGTATCTTTTCCTTTAATAAATTGTGTTTGTGAATGATTTACCTTAGGATGTTCAATAAATCCCAAACCTTGGTGACAAATGTTATCAACTTCTATAAAAGTAGTGATGCCTTGAGCTTGTTTGCTCAATCTTTGACCTTGATAATCAAACTATTGTAGATATTTTTGACCAAATCCATACTACTTTGAAAGTTGAGCCTCATTTTGGAGAGATATATTTGCATCTTTTCCATGCTTTACTTGTGCTTGTGGGATTATTTATTTCTCTAATTTTGATTTTTGATCCTTTTATTGTTCTGAGTTATGCTTTGATAACCACTTTTGTATTACTTCTAAATTTGACCCTTTGTGAATGTGTTCTTGTGTCATTATGGATTGCTTGACTGATTTACCTTGTATAGGGTATTCATTAGAGATTATCTATTATATATGCTTATTCAATTCTAAACATGAATTTGTGTGATGCCCATGTATTCTATGATATGCACAATAATATCTAAATATGCTTATTGTATGTGGAGGAGGTAGTTTGATCAACTTAGATTTAATCATTTCCCTTAGTACCTTACTTGAACTCTTGTTTGATCATTAAATGCTTTTTGAATCACTAGTTGTAGAGTTACTTTGTTATGATTTCTTGTTTTGAAATATAATATTGCTTGCAACCAATTTATTAGGTGAAGGTGCATATACATGATTGGCATTATGATGCCTTTGAGAATTTTTTATTATAATATTATTTTCCAATGTTGTGATATTGTCATGTAATAATAGATTATGCATTTGTAAATTTGAGATTAACTTACTCATATTGGTGATTTGATCCATTAGAGTCTTACAAGTACAAACCCTAGTTGCTTCTGATTCAACATGTAAGCACATATGTTGAAAATGATTTGAAGAAGCTATATGCTGAATGTATGCATTAAGAATAATAGTATGGGATGGCTCACCTTTTAGAGGGGTGATATCATGGACTAGGTTAGAGGTAAAGTAGTTATCACCCTTTTGGGGGAGAGGAGGAGAAGGAAATTATTTTTTGTACATAATATATGACATTGAAACTTGATAGGTGGTTGCTATCTTATGCAATGGATCCTCTAATTATGTAAGGATTTTATTCCTTATTAAATTACACATAATAGAGATATGTCATGTAAAATAAGTCATTATATTTTTAAGTTTTATAGAAATATGATTATAAAGAATATTCCACATTAGAGATAGAAATCAAGGGATAGAGAGGAATGAAATTATGCACAAATGCATAATTTTTTTTGATGTGTGCTATAATATTTATAACATGTGTAACAAGATAAAATTGAAAATTTTCCATATGAGATATATAAATCAAGGGATAAAGAGCATGAAATTTTATATGAATGCATAAAAAACTTTGACATGTGCTATGATATTTCTAATATGTGTAGCAAGATAAACTTGAAATTTTTTCCATATGAGAGATAAAAATCAATGGATAGAGAGCATGAAATTGTGCATGAATACATAAAAAAAATTGACATGTGCTATGATATTTTTGACATGTTCTGTGATATTGCTAACATGTTTAATAAAATAGAGTTGAAAATTATTTCGCAAGAGAGAGAGAGAGAGAGAGAGAGAGAGAGAGAGAGAGAGAGAGAGAGAGAGAGAGAGAGAGAGAGAATGTAAAAGAAATATTGAATTCTTGAACATTTTTAGCAATAAATTTTGTAATATCATACCTGATTATGAAATGTAAATAATGAATATTTTTACTATCATATGATAAACTTCATCATTAATGTACATAATAGGACCAATTATGGTTTCCTTATTATTTGCAAAAAATGTAAGAAAAATTTGTAAATAAGTGAGATCAATTTTTGAAATCTGATTTTAGAATGTAAGATGATATCTCAAAATAAATAGGACATAGTGTATGTAACTAGGGTTTGAAATATTATTAATTTGAAAATTACTATAAAATTTTGAAATTTAAAGTGAATTTTTGAGTTAGGGATGCAAGTAAAAAAATCAAAAAATTATTGGAAAATTTGTGATTTAATGGGACCTAGGATGTGTCACTAGGGTTTTGAAAAATAATTATTTTTTAAAATTAATATTGATTTTTTAAATTTGAAGGGTATTTTTGATGTTAATATGCTAGTAAAAAATCAAAAAATTATAGAAAAAATACTGGGAAAATATTGAGACCTAATATGGGTATCTAGGGTTTGAGAGAAAATTATTTTAAACTTACTACACAATTTTAAAATTTTAATACAATTTTTTTTATTTTATTATACAGGTAAAAAATTATAAAAATATAAGAAAAAATAGTAGGAGATTTACCCTAGGGTTTCTTGGTGTTTTATGCACGAATAAAATAAGTCGGGTTCACTAAATGATATAACATTTTTTAGAATATTAGTGTATCATTCATAATTTAGTTAAAGGGTCTGAGTAGTAAAATTAGTAAATAAATATGTAATAATTAAGCTACTAATTTGTATAATTTGATTACAATTCAAACTTTTCTAAAAATAGTAAAAAGGGAAAGAAAACAAGAATTAGATGGAAACTGACTAATACAACTAAGATAGAGGCTATAATTCATTGTGCAAGACTGAGAAATTATAAAAAATTAGGATTTGACCTTCATTTTATGATTGGATAGGAGCACTAAAAACAATACACCCTAAGCTCTAGTGCTATATTCCACTTTTACTACTACTGTCTAGGAGACTTGATCATTTTTAGTTTTGTTTGTTGTGTCTGTGAGACCCTACCTATGAAATTTTGACTGTTTGATGAATGTGGAACTCCATATAGAGATAATTTTATCTTCAAACCGTAGACTCCATTATGTTTTGACCAATTTTGAGAAATATGGGTGGGGGTTATTGTGTGTAAGGTTCACTGAAAATGTATCCACACCCCTTGTGGGGAAACGCTTCCTACATACCAAAACTCTAAAGATAGATCAAGCCATATGTAGTTATCCAACTTGATGTGCATTCCACAATAGTGTGTATAAAGATTAAATATACTACCTTTGTGTATGCACCTATGGTTGTCTATTTTTTTGATTGCCTAGATGACTTCTTGGAGTGTAAGAGACTTATTTAGATCTTGATAAAAGGAAAAGTTGGCTTGTATAGAAGTAAATTAAATATTTACTAATATATTTCCATAAATTATTGATGAGATGTATTACTAATTGAAATAAAACTAAACTACTATAATGAAAACATAAATCATAGCTAACTATATCATTTTGTAGCAAAGACACAGAAAGAATCAAATATATATTCCTATCTAATTTGATATTTTTTATTATGAAAACTAATACATCAAAACAACAATCTACATTAAATATAATTTAATAAAGAAAATAATAATAGAAACCAAGAGAATTCTAACCTGATTTTGGCATAAATCAATTGAATTACATGTGATGTATTGATATAAAAATCTTTAGTATGCTAACTTTGTATAGTCTTTTATAAATTATGGAAACTCTCTATATAGAGGATGCACAAGCTCTAGAATAAGGGGAAAAAGAGGAGACACAACCAAAAATGGATGGAAACTAAACTAAGGATAGCTAGTGTCTTGGATTGCAAATTATGAGTTAATTTCACTACGAGCACTTATTCACTTGTAGCTATGTAGTCGACTTAAAAAAATGAGATGTATCTTTATGTAATTATAGAGAGGTTATGGCTGAAAAAGCTTCACAATTTCAACTTCTAACTTAGATTTTAGATCTAAAATTAGGCCAAAATTGGCCTTCTTTTAGGAAAAACTAAGAGCTTGCATGGAGGAGTTCAACTAAGTCTGATGGTGAGTTAAACTTAAGAGGAACTAAAGAAGATCAAAATTGAAGAGAGAGTCAAATGGTCCTTATTGGAGGTGAACACAAAGTGATAAAAATAAGAAACATGACATTAATCATGCAAAACACATCAAAATTGCAATCATGGTAGTTAAGTTTGGAAGATGTTTGAATTATGATAAAACCACTACTTTATGTAGGGGTAGTTGTGAAATTACCACTTAAGATGAAAAAATGCCCTTTAACATTTAAAAACTACCATGTTTTTAATACAAAATGACCAATTATTTTTTAAACCATTACCTCAATTATAGAACTTCCATAACATTTATGTAATAGAAGGGGTGGTTTTATAATTCAGGGTGGTAGTTATTACCTAAAGAGAAAGTTCTATAATGTATAGTCATTTTTTGAAACAAGGTGAAATAATCCATGAAAGTCAAAAACAAGGGGGGGGGGAGGCCAACAAAGGCATAAGAAGATATAGGGAGATGAAAGATCTATAGATTTACCCATGGAGAACAAAATAAGATGTCATTGCATCATTATTAGATTTGTATTGAAAGTTTTTCACCATGAAATTTTTGGGTGTATACATATTTTACCCTTGGGAGGGTGCCTTATCATTAGTTTTCAAGGTGTAGTCCCAAATAAGACATGTGAGAGATTAAAAATTCTTACCTTACTTACTTAAGTGGTGGAGTGAAGCCAGTTGGGACTCAACACAACCTACAGGTAGAAATTAAGATTCAAGTGCAATTTTATTGGAGAGTATAAAAATGGACTATGTAATTGAAACATAGAAAGAATACGTACTATACATGAGGGATATCATACTACCTGGATCCTCCCATTAGGATACTAATCTTGGTGCTAATTTGTGTGTACCTAAAAAAACACAAAACTTACTACAATAAAATAGAGAAACTCATTAAAAAATTAGTCATGAAACATTAGTTGTGAAACATTAGTCACAAAATATTGGAGAAATATGACTTATAAACATGATAATATAATTTTTTTGAAAATTCCAAATTTGGGAAACTTTTAAATTAAAATAGATAGTCTAGGGCCTAATATATTCAAACACTTGCCAAAAATAGTTCATTTGTGCCATTTATCTTGAGAGAATTTTGAGATTTGGATTGTTGGTGACTATTTCAAGTGCAAAAATTGTTGACAGGATGAGGGTGAAGAGAGGATGGCAAATGTAATAATAGGAGATGCTATTGGGTATAATTTGGTTAGTTTTGTTAAATTTTTCATTTTTTCCCGAGTTTGAAAATTTTGAACAAAACTTGTCTAAATTTTGATGAATTTTGAAATTTTCAATTTTATAGTAATTTTCTAGTGGGGTAGATTGGGTATTTTCAACATTTGTTGGGTTTTAGTTATTTTTACAATATTTTGGGGAGTTTTGGAGGAGACATGAGGTGAAAATAGAACTAATACTCATTTTAGGGAACCTTTTACATTCTCAAAGTGTTGGTTATTTAACCATCACCACATGATCATAACCATTGCATACAAATTTGCTAGTTTTGTGTACTAGAAAAATGTGTAGAAATTGATTTTTTTTAAAAGTATAATTGGTTTTTTGGATAACCTAGGGTATTTTTTATTATTTTATGGGGATTATATATGATGGATTAGATATTTATATTAGGAGTGGATCCCTCAAATTTTAGTGTTACTAATGGTTGATGAGTTGGTCCTTCTCGATTGAGTGGGGACACTTTAGATTTCATAGATAGGGATTATTCCTTCTTCCATTTGGATATTGTGTGATATCTTGACTTACCAAGATCTTAACTATAACACTTTCATGTTCTCCCAAGTCCTATGAGAGTGAATAATCACTCTCATGGATGTGTATTATATCACTTATCTCCCTATGATTATTAGATTGGTGTCTATTTAGGATGTCAAGAGTCATCATGAGGCTTGCATCTAGGTAGATCATTATAGGGATTATAACATACTTGATGAGGGAGAGAAGTGTGGAATGAGACTTTATCAGGTTGAGGGATTAGTGATCCATAATCTAAAAAAGTATATTAGTGGCATCCTTGCCTCTTAGTTAGTGGGAGACAAGGGTATATATAAGATCTTATATATTTGGTTGTCGATCATATGGTGCATTGAGGAGAGAGGGGTCTATTATGCATGGAGCTAGGAAATTATCACATAGACTTATAAGTAGTTATAACATGTGGGTCACATAGGATACCATTATATTAACTACTTGAACAATATCATGGGTTAGGTATATGAGAGGATGATTCACTATTAGAGGGGGGTGTAAATTGGGGAAAAAAGAGACATTAGAGATACAAAATAGATAGACATGGCATCAAAGATGTTAGATATGTTAGATCCCTAGGAGATTCTATCAAATTAGAGTCTATTTTGTGGAGCTTGTAAGACTTATCATTATCTTAGGGGTGTTAGAGATTTTAGAGCCCTTAGAGAGCCTAATAAATAAGAAACTTCCACATGGGGCATATCAAAATTGTTAGTCTCATAAAGGTGTTATATCTCAATGAATGATAAGTTTTTGTATAGAGCATTGTATACTTTTCAATATCTTAGGAGTGTTAGATATGTCATATCCTCATGAGATCCCAAAAAACAATAAGTTATTACATGTATACCATCATAGGGGTGTCATAGATGTTAGATCCCTATAAGATCCTAATGAGGGATAACCTACCATGTGGAGCCTATCATACTTATCAATCTCTGAGGGGAATAGAATATTTTAGATCCTAAGGAGACCTAAAAAAATGAGAGTATCTCATGTGGAGAACTTTAAACTTGTGAATCTCCTAAGGGCAAAACAAAATTTAAATCTTTAAGATAATTCAAAATAACCATATGATATAATGAGAGACTTATATCTAATATGATAGTTTGGGCTTGATATGTACTGATTGATCTAAAAAGGAAGTACAACAAAAAATTAGGGCCAATCACACAATGTTAAATGTCACTTATGTACACCAAATGGAAAATAGTTTAAAATAGTCTAAATAAGGAAAAGAAAGGTATGAATTGAATTTTAATCTAATAATAGAGAGCCACATATACTTGGAAGGTCTAAGTGGTATAATCTATTACATGTGAATGTAAAATATTGATGCCCTAGCCACACTTAGTTAGCATAGTTTTCAAAGAAGTTATAAATTAGCAAAGGACGTGAGGTTTGATGGGAAGATGTTTAATATTCCATAGTGGATAAAGTAGGCATGTGCCTAATAGACATTTTAATTAATCAAATTGGGTAACTATGCTCTAATTTGATAGATTGTAAGAATCCCCTCCCCATAATTAAATCTAAATTAGGAACACATTTTGAAAATCCTTTGAGTTAATGACAGATCACAAAACATTAAAATATATTAGTCCACCAAATAAAATTTAAATTCATGTAATGTGAGCCTTTAATAGCCATTAATATGAGATATCTTTCATATCCTTATTAGTCCTTGAGATAATCTAATTTACCATTACCACTCCCAACTCCCAAATATACTTCCCTTTAGTTCCTTATCAAGCTTTCAATTCTTCCCTCAAGCTCAAAATTACTTGTTAGGAAAATACCGAACTCTTCACCATATCCACATCATCTTCCAAGCCCAAATATATAGATAGCACCTTCTCATTGGACCTAACCCATTTTGATCACTATGACAAAGTGTTTAGGGTAAATAAATATGTTCATAATCCCAACTCAAATGACGATGAGGATGAGACCTAGTTTTTTTATGAGTTTTCTACCCTAGGGAAGTTAGGATTGTACAAGGAATATTTCAAAATAGAATATTTCCCATGTGTTAAATTATTTGATAACATGCTGCAAAACTTTTTGCATATGTATAATGCTACATAAACTTAGTATACTCTTTGGGGTATTATAACAAGATATAGACATCTCCAAAGATTTTTTTAATTAGTATTACCTAAAGTACACCATAGTTTATGGCCAAAACACTATAGACACATGAACCAAGATGCATGAAATATATGGGGTTACCCAAAATTGGGCCATCAAGAAAGATGAATGGACAAGAATGGAGGACATCAATGCTTAACCCATTCATACTTTAAAATAAGGAGTTTATGTTAGAATGATCTTGTTGAATTATTTATTCAGAAGAAAGGATGTCATACATGTGAACGTCCTTTGTGTGCCTCTTTTGAGCATCATCATCAAATAAAAGGGAGTCCTCAACCTCTAAAGAATCATAAACTTCAACCTATTCAATGACATTAGTGAGACCCAAGGGGGTGGAAAATTCTATATTTTATCTATTTGGTGGATGTGGTTTGTGCCACCCTCATGTGCAAACCTTATATGTTCCCACCATCAACCCATTTAAACTCTATGGTTAATGTGGTTCTATATATAAGTTATATTGTAACATTATAGGAACCACATCTAGGACATTTGCAAGACCTTCTACCCTATGGTTCACATGGCCATTAACAAGAGGCCCATGTTATAAATCTAGAATTAAATAAGGATAACGCTTCTACCCATAGGATTATACTAGTACTATATGGGGATCATACCATAATTTTGGTGGAGGGAATCTACCAAGACCTTCTCCTATTACCCTTATCAAGTCCTAAACCACCTCATCAAATAATAAATTACTTATTAGTTGGTCAAGGGTGTCATGGGTCACTTTCTTGAACACCAATATAAGGCATACATAGACATCTAAAATATCATTCACCACCATGAATATGATAACATAGCTTCAATAAAAAATATGGTGTAGAAAAATAATTCATATAACCTAGGAAGGGTTGAACACAAAGAGTGGGATTATGGTAGGGTCATAAACATTCATGTGGTAAAGTACATGGCATGATACAATATCACATATCACAATGAGGCCCATGAATATGATGATATTTACCTCAATCCATCCAACAAAATTGAAGTGCTAGTGAGGGTGGACGTAGTGGGGGTGGAAAAATCAAACATAAGGGGAAGTAGGCCCGATGTTGACCATTCCTTGAAGAAATGACTTTCTCACCCATCCAAGATCCATAAATATAAGCACCTCTACCATAAAAATATACCTATGCTAATTCAATTGGGAGAATATGTGGATGCAACTACATCCCACATTTCTAGAAGGATTATATAAAGGGTCATAGTCCCTTCACATCCATGGTATTCACCTCCCCTAAACTTAGTTCTAACTCATCCACCTCTACTTCCATAGGTCACTCAACTACAAGAGACACAAGTGTTGGACTTCTACATTGATATTAGTGCATGAAGTTATCCTGGAGTGGGACCAATATGAGGTGACATGGGATTTTCATTTCCCCAATACCACCATCCATATATAACCCATCAAATCACCCCAAATATTCATTACTCTTATAAATCATATTCCAATGAGGCTTATCCTAGTTCCTATTGTGTCAATTCCCCAATTTACTTAAGTACTCATGGATCCAGACATTTTTAACATCCTTACATCCTAATTCCCATAAAATTATCCCATTCCACATAAAAAAATTCCCACAACCTAATTTGTGCCTCGAGGAGTCTTATTTATATGGACCTCATATCTAGTAGTATTTGGTTTAGTTTAAGTAACTCCTATAGTTATAAAGAGGGTCTAGATTATAGTATCCCCTAAATTCATAGTGATATAATATACCATGTTTTTCATATCAAAAAATTAAATGGATAATCCTATAACATAGACACCTCTTAGTGTTCCTACATTAACTATCCAGATGGCCACCTCAATAGTAGGTGCAACCATATGCATAACTCATGTGAGCCCCAAATTAATGAAACCTACAATAACTCCACTAGTTTCAAAAGTTTACCCAATGATAATTTCCACCATGGATCCCTTAATTACTAAAATTCAAGTTGATCCATGCATGATGCCTCAGATCATGAAGATGGTAACTTTTATCATTCTCCCAGATCAGGTTTTGTATGCCACCATGACTCTTCTAACCATGAAAATAACTATAGCTAATATATGAAGGAGATATATAAAATGAAAATTTTATCTCCCTCTCAACCCTCTATTCAAATTTATCCTCACATTTCTCCCCAATAATCCTTATGTATCACCTAGGGCCTGCAAGGATTCAATTTTGACTAGTTAATTTCATCATTTTTATTGAACATTCCACTATTAGGTGTCATTGGTCCATATTTAAACATGTCCCCTAACTAATGGCATGCCCTATTATTCCCATGGTGATCCTCATTCATCATTCCTCCTTTCTCTCCCATGCCTCCTCCTTCTCCACTCCTTTCATCCTTATAATTCATCCATTCTTCCTCTAACTAGGCCTTTGCCTTTCACCTCTACCTTTACCATCCCAACTTCATCCTCCTACAAAAACTTTGGAGTTACTAAAATACTAATTTGGGCTAGGCCCCTATCATGTACGAAATCATAGAGACTATAAATGGTCTATCAGTGTGACCAGAGGTACAAAAATAAGATATTAATAGAGAAATTGAGATAACAAAGAGAGTTACTATGCAAAGATGCACTTAGGGAGGGGACATAGTTATGTGTAAAATTTAGCATACCCTCTTCTCCTTCATCATGTGAGGACATATAGGAAGGAGGAAAAAGTGGTTGAAGACCCTATATCAATGCTTTGAGCTATCAGTGAACTATTTGAGAATCTCATGGAAAATATAAGGGATCAAGTAAGATCATTTGGATCACAAGTGAGGTTCACTTTCCTAATGGATTTGGTTAGTCGAGATGAGGATACCCTAATATATTTATTTGTAACTCTTGAATAGGTGACCATAGGCATGTCTAGAAGTAAATAACATCTCTAACACATGCAAACATACTTTGAGAGGGTTTCTCATATGGATAAAAAGTGTAAGAATATTTTTATGGTATTTCATAATGGCATGTTCCTATAGATTAAACCCATGCTTCAAATGGATCTAAACCTCTACCAGACTTATACAAAAAACATGAGGACCTCAATTGAGGAGTTTTTGACCATAATGTTAATAATGATCAATCATTTAGAGATGAGCAAGGAGTAAATTCTGACCTATTTCAAAGAGTTCAACATTACTATTTTTTTCTACCTATAAGACACATTACTAAATAGAGAATAATTTTAATTCTACCTCAACTAATTCAACCAGGTCACATAGAGAAAGGTGTTAAAGTCCAACATGGATATAGTGAAATTGATTTTGGAGATATTAATTTAGTCAACATCAATCATTAGCCAAGTGTCTAAGGTGAAGGTTTCCTTAGAGGCCCTACTCCATGTCCATGAGTGGTTGATGACCCAAATTAAGGGGAGTTTTTGAGAACCTCCCATGAACCTAAACAAATAAGATTAAGAATTCAACTTGTTGTCAAACATGATGATAATTGAGGAAAATATTAATTAATTGGGAAGTGTCTCACCTTTAACCTCCTCTTTATTATACCTTAGTGGGACCTAGGAATTATGTTCCACTTATTCCAAGATATGGGGATATTTTAGTGTAATTCCTCTACAACTATTTGAGTCTATGATGGCCCAAAGAGGGACCTATGTTTCTAGGAGATGTGTCCCATTTATATTCTATATATACTACTTTGTAAATTTTAAATAGGGGGATGCTATTACAAAAATGGTTGTTAGATTAATTCTAAACTAATTTTTCTATGCAAATGCATATGGTTCATTGATGTATTTTAATTAATTTCTATTTTAATGGATTAACACTAATTCTAAGACTTTTATCCATGATTTTATATAATATTCATAAATTAATTAGGATTTATAAAATAAATGAAGTAATACATGACATGATCTAGAATATAAATCATGGTAAAGAAGTAAGTAATTGAACATAGATGAATGTACACATGATATCGATATTAACATGTGACAATATTGAGAGGTAAAAGACCAATAAAGATTATATTCATTTATATGAGAAACTTCACACCCAAATACAAATCCTTCTCACTTTTACACATAATCCTTATTCACAAAGCCTTCATAAGATATTTTCCACACAAAAATGTTAAACTATAACAATTCTATTGGATTTTATTGGAATATTGTAATAATTTGTTTTTAATTTAATTACACATTTCAACATATAGACTTACTATGAGAAATCTTATCTAGTGATCTTTAAATAATTGTATTAAACATCAAGGTTATAGCTAATCAACTTAGCTAAGGATCACCATGAGAAGATATAAAAATCATGAAAAATACTTAATAAACCATAAATACTAAATCTCAACATAAATGAAATAGTAAAAATTTAGCCACATCTAATATAATATTATAGTCTCTATTGTATAATTATAATTCCTAAATATTATAGTTTCCATCAATATATAAAACATCTCAAATGATAAAAAATGATACAAAGCTCCTCTGAGTCAATTCTCCACAACTCAAGTATCAACATGTAATCTGAAGTGTGGTTTCAAGTATAATACTCTATCTAGGAGGGAGAGCATCAGTCGAGCACTTTTTAACATCAACCATAGACCATAGATCCACTACACTATCTCCTAAAAAAGGGGATGGCCCTCCATTCATGGATGGGTAGATAATGACAATTTAGGAATCTAGAGGAACAAACTAGAACCTATGTGTCAAATATATCAAATACATAATATGTACCATAAATATATTAATTTTAATATTATATTTCACAAATATGAAAACTATATCAACATATGAGATGGAAATGTTTATCAAACATTACTTTCGCCAAAGTTATCAATAGTAAATTATCTATAGGATTAGATAAATTCATACACACCACTTGATTAGATTACCCTTTATCTTACATTTATGACACTAATTAAGTTAGTGGAATCCTTTCACTACTTAATTAAGGTCATGAATGCAAGATTTCATAAAATAAATAACAATATAAAAACATAATGATTCATTATTAATATTTCACTTTAGATAATAAAAATTCTGTTAAACACATAAATATCACAATCATTCATTTAATACATCAAATGAAGTGAAGAGAATCTAAGCATATATTTTATTATAATAATAAACAAAATACAAAAATAGTCCTCAATATAACACACCATCCGAGTAATGAATATCTAGACTTCTAGTTGTTTTATCCATTAAGAAACTTATAATATTAATTATCCACAAAATAAAAATATTACCCTAGCTAATAAATTGTTCATATTGCACATATAACAATAGCTAGTCCATAACATACAATTATGTTCTATATTTAAACTCAAATACATGAATACTCTATATTTAAACATTTTAATGATTTTATACTAACCAAATATAAACAAGCATCCATTATTCACTATTATAATAATAATTATAACATAATTGTATGTATAATATATATGTGTATATTAATACATACATATAAATATATTATTCATATTTTATTTATACAGTATACTATAAAGTTAACATCCATTCACCTTATAGTATACTATATACACGAAGTATATAGTCAGCATAAATATAAAGGCCCCATAACCTATTTATAATAAATTGAGAAATTCATATGCCCATGATAAACACATTATTCAATAAATATAACTTAGTTACATCATTAATAATAAAAACTATTTAACCATTTATGTCCAAATAATCATTCAAGGTTTGCATATAATATAGTTTAAATGTGTAGTCGACTTTACTCAGTTTGGGTATTAATAACACAGTCAACAACACACAACCATATATTTTACTAATGTATGTTATGATATTTATAATTTATCTAAGAAAAATAAGTTAAATTATTCTATTTAACTTATTTAACCATTTCACCCTATAGACTATGCAATTAATATATAGTTCCACTACATATATCAATTACACAACTGAATGTAAAGTTTGTAAATCACAATAAAAATCTTGATTTGCATTTAATTCACTAATAATTTATTGGTAAAATTAATTTCATTAAGTAAAACACAAGACCCTATAGTCATATTTTTATCTACTCACATTCAGGTTACACAATTGACTATAGAGAAAAGATCCCAAATCCATATTTAAACCATAAGAATAATACAAGATCTCATAACATAGTTTGGATTTTTGACTATAACTTATGATTGATTCAAAAAAATTCATTCAAATTCTAATCCAAATAAAACCAATCTAAGACATGTCCTTCAATTTTTTTATACAAATGACTTTATCATTTAAATGCAATACACCTAGTCATCTATTGTAGTTTGATTATTGACTACTAGTGTGTGTGTATGTGTATAATGGCATATTACTATCTAATAGTCAAATTATTGGGGTGTGTGTGTGTGTACAACCTAGACAACCCATGTTTTAATCCAAAAGGTCCCATAGGTTTAATAGTCGAGTGATCATAAAAACAAACATTATTGAGTCTATTTTCCAAAATATCTAATAGCATATATAAAAACCTACTCTAAGACTAATAGCTTAAGTTGGTTTATATATATATATATATATATATATATATATATATATATATATATATATATATAACCAATAGAATGATTTCCCCATTTTGAACAATAAATTTGAATTGATAAAGAAGGATAGGATAGGATTTATAAAACCTCTTAAAATCATGGCTTAGACCTATTCTCTTACCTATAACCTTCTCAGGTTACCTTGGATTAGATATAGGGTTTTTTGGAGGCCAAGACCTCCATAGGGTCCTATATACAGTCCTTTGTATGTTTTCAAAGCTTAAAAAAATTAAAAACCCTATAACCCAAATCAATTTTAAATCCCATTCATAAAATGTATCACATACACATAGGTATTTAAATTACCTAACCAACCTAGTAAAACATATATATGTCAAATAAGTTGAGTTAATTATTTCTCCTTTGCACTTGTTCACCTCACTCCATTGTCTACCTTCTCCTTACAATATGCCATGAGCCATCCTCTATGTCATGTACACCATTAATATCCCCAATTATCCTCCATTTATTCTTTTACCATCACCCATTTTCTTCCACTTCCCATACTCTTCAGCTAATTAAACTCATTCAAAATAATGCATGCCCAGTTAGCTTTACCAACTCAAAGTCTCCCTCCATGCAAATGCAACAAAACCCTATAATTTCATTCTAAAACATTGTTTAATTGAAGTCAATGAATGATTAAATTACCTAATCATTCTTCATGCTTCTATATAAAATCATTAATTAATTATTTTATATTCCCTTAAAAAATTTGTATGATAATGATTTATCTATCATCGACCACCTCACTTACAAAAATCACAAACTCATGTTATATTCCATGCAATACTATCAACTAGTCGATATCCAATGCATTACCCATGCAATGACAAAAACATAGAATAATATAACTTTAGAAATTCAACTAGTATAACAAGACTAAATTTTATGTTAAAATTTTATCCACTAATATATATAACAATTATAATGATTTATAAAACCATTCAATAATTAACATTAATATATATCCATTTATATATTATGAATGTAAATCATTAAATTTAAGAATTAAATAATTATAGTATCTTATAAAACAATGTTATTATCTTTTTAAATTATAATATAATTATCATAATAATAAACTTTAATTATTATTATCTAAATCTTATATCTCAAATGATGATTATGGAATCTATCACAACATCATAATGTTTTACTATATAGCCACACATAATAAGGCAATGTTATAAGTAAACAAAAATAAATTATTTCATTTAGCCTAATAAGATGAGCTACGTATGATCATAAAATCAATAAAATCACTCCAAAAATCAACATGATCATAATTAACAATAATTATTTTACCATAAATCATACTAACAATCATATAAAGGAAAAATACATAAAGCATGATACACTACAAATATCAATAATTAATAAAGATGATATACTAAGTGGTGTGTACAAGGCTTTCTAGATTCATTATCTATCGACCCCCAACATATCCATCTAACCACTCTATCCAATGAGACTCTCCCTTAATCACAATCTAAGGGAAGAATATATCCTACATACACCTCATGCTAATGAATGTAGTTAGCTATAAACATCATTATATCCATAAAAATAATGTTGTATAATAATAAAACATAATCATAAAGTACAAAATATAATAGTGCCGCTAACTCATAACATTTAATCATGTAAATTAAGAAACACAAACTATCCCATAATAAAAAAATGTCATCAATCTTAATTAAATATTAGTTAATCAAATAAGCAACCATAATAATCCATGGAGTAAACAAGTTATTTATCTTAAAGAGAAATTAGAATGTGACACAAATGCATCAAGTGTATCGAGAATGTGTTTTACCATATTGGTAAAACCCTGTTTATAATAGGAATGAGGGTAGGTGACTGTTGTAACCAATGTTCCAACCTTTCCTCGATGAACTAAGTCTGTAATTAATTTGTTTTATTTTTATAATTACATGATGTTTTAACCCATGTTAAATATAATAATAAAATATATATTATTTTACCAAGTAAAATGTTAATGGCTTAATAATACTACCCACATAACATTAAATATTATAGCACTCCCCATCAATGTTAAGTGGGGATACATTCCATAGTGACCTTAATAAAGGAATTATAATATGTAAAAATTTAAAGGATTTAAAAACCTTCATCATTCCAAACATCACATTTTGAAATAAAAGAAATTATAATCCATAAGCTACTGAAATTAAGTTTAGGATAACATGATCATGATATTACATCTCATAGTTTCTCATGAATAATCATCTAAGCATTATTTAAGCCTTTTATAACATAATCACTTCAATTAAAATATGATTTAAAGTATTAGGGTATAAAATTAAAAATTACAGACAAAGTTTATAAGACACATAATGTGATACATTATAATGCTTTTACAATGAGAATATTTATAGAGAAGAAGGAACATGTGGTTTTTATGAAGTGTCATTGTCATGCACACTCCCCCTCAGTGGGAAATCTAACAAGCCCATCATTGCACAAAATTGATAAAACGTGATAGCACCAAGTGGTTTTGTGAACATATCTACCACCCATTCATTTATAGAATAAAACTATAGATCAATATCACCATTGAGTACTTTCTCTTAGATAAATTGCACATGAAATGAAATATGTTTAGTTTTTTTGTGTTGCTCTATATTTTTTATAGAACTATACAAATTTAGCTATCACAATGAAGAGTGGTACTATGAGAAACATTAAAATAATTTATCCTAACAACATTTACATCCATATGACTTCTTTATCAGCTTCCATATCACTTCTATACTCTACTTATATATAAGAGATAGATACAATAGGTTACTTTTTACTATTCCATGTGATAGCACTTACAAAAAACTTAAGCACATCCAGAAGTAAATTTATAATCTATAGTATCACCAATATCATTATCATCACAATAACTATATAATTTATCCTTATTAATGAAATAATATAATATACCATATTTTACAATTTCTTTGATATAACAAAGTATATGTTTGGTAATTTTCAATGATTCAAATATGGATCTTACATGAATCTATAATCAATACCTACAACATAAGAAATATTTGTCATACTAATGGTTAGATAAATCAAACTACCAACAAGTTATCAATAAAGAGTAATATTATATCTTTCACATGCATGTTTTAGATCAAGATTAACACCAACTTTGATAACCATATATGTAAGATAAAAATCAAGCATATTAAACTTAATAAAAATATTATGTGCATATTGATATTTTGATAAAATAATAGAATATTTATCTTAAAATATAGTCATTCCTAAAAAATTATGCAAAATGCCTAAATCGGTCATTTCAAACATTTGACTTTAGTTTATCTTTATACTTATGAATTGAACTAATTAGATCACCGTAATCAGAAGATCATCAACATATAATACAGTCAATATTAAATGAATATTTTAAAATTTAATAAATAGATCATTATCTAAATAATAGTTAGAGAAATAAATCTATTTAAAATTACTATTGATTTTAGAATACCAAGCTCAAGGAGATTGTTTTAAACTATATAGAGATTAATTTAACTTGAAAACATAATGTTATTTGTTAGGGTCAATGAAACCTTTAGGTTGAGTCATATAAATTATTTCTTCTAAATGACAATTAAATAATGCATATTTGACATTCATTTGGTGTATAAATTAAACATTTTGAGCTACAAGATCAATGGGTAATCTAACAATACTCATATTTGCTACAAGAGTAAAATTTTTAACATAGTAATTCTTTGGTTTTTGAGTAAACCCATGAGAAAATAGTATTTATTTAAACTTGTCAATTTTACCACTTGAGTTATATCTAATTTTATAGACACCTACAATCAACAATATACCTTTTAGGTGGAGTTGGGATAAGATCCCAAGTTTGATTTTTATTTAAGGCATTATAATCATATTTTATAGTAAATTTCTATTTATCATCTTGAATGGATTACTCAAAATATTTAGTTTCACATTCATACATAATAATCAAAGCATGATAATAATGTTGACTTCTAGTTAATTTATTAATATTATCAATACTAAAAGACTAGATTATGTATTTTATCCATTTAGGTATTTTAGACTAAATATGACATTCAAGGGGTTCCTTAAATTCTAAGTTATCTAAATATGGAACAATTTCCTTTAGGGCATCTATTTCTTCATAAAGAGAAAAATGAGAACCAAGATCATCATAAGAAAAATATTGAGAGGTTTCATAAAGGGTTCACAAAATATTTTTTTGAGAATAAGAACATTCCTATTATTAATGATATGTAATTTATATGGATTATAAACTCTTAATCCTTTATTTTTTCCTTCATAACCTAGTAAAATACAAGAATATGAGGTGGGATCAAGTTTCTTTAGGAACAAATATGGAAGAAAGACATCCTAAGATGAGGCACAATAGGTTTATTTTTATCCCACATTTATAAATGGGTATAAATATGCAAATATTTAGTAGGGACTCTATTCATAATATACACAAAATTATTCATGGCATTGTCCCATAATATCTTAGAACTTTTGCAGAATGCATCATTGTTCTATCCATCTATATAATGGTGTAGTTTTTCCTTTTAGAAATACTATTGGCTAATGGAAACAAGTATTTTTAAGTATCATATGAATGCCAAAACTATTTATAAATGAATAAAAATCTTTAATAATATCACCACCATTATTATAAATTAATCTCTCAATATAAAAGTTATAATCATTTTTAACAACAAATTTAAATTCTTTAAATTTAGACAATATTTTAGATTTATTTTTAATGAAATATGAATAGATCATTATAGTATAATCATCTATAAAATTAACATAATTTAAAGAACCACTAAGAGATATAAATTAAAAATGTCCTACAATATCATTATTAATTAATTGTAGAGGATGTGAGGAATTTCACATCATGATTTTTGTGAAAGGGATTAGTATGCTACTTACCATGTAAGTAGCCTTCACAAGTTTCATGATAAAAGGAGAAAATAAATACCAAAAATAATATTATGAGAAGATATATCATGTAAAGTTATAAAATTAACATATTTTAATATTTAATTCCATAATTGATATTCATTCTTAATATGTGATGAAAGACAACATGTAGAAGATGTAGTAAAAATGTATAAACCACTCTTTTGAATGCCTTTAACAATTAGAAAACTAGATTGATTTTTAATTAAATGATTATATTTAATCAAAGTTACATTTAAATTATAATTAAGAATTTGAGAATAAGATAATAATTTTTTCTTAAGTTTAGGTACATATAAAACATCTTTATAAAAAAAATTAATATAGCCTTTCCTTGTTTAGTTGCTTCTAAAAGTGAATTATCTTCTAAATAAATATTTTTTATAAATATATACAATATTAAATATAGTTTTAGATAATAAATTCCTATGATGTGATGCACTATTATCTAAAATCCATTCATTATTAATAGAATCAAATAAGGTAAAATATAAATCCATAACATTATAATTTTGTTCCTGATGGTTCCTCTTATTTTGGTACTTATGATTATTTTGATTAAATTTCTTTCCTTTGTTATTTTTAGGGGTTTTATTATTATTTATATCTTTATTTTAATAAAAAATTCCCTTATATGTCCAAATTGACCACATAAATTTTAATTCCCATTAAACTTAGGTTTATTATTCTTATTGTTATATTTCTTATTCCCTTTTTGCCATTAGTAGAATTAGGGTTAGATTTATGATTTCTATTGTTCTCAAAAATAGAGTTGAGAGTGAGAATTTCCTAAGTGGCATTATATCTAGATTAAAAATTAGACATCAATTTATCTTCTTGAATTATTATAGCTAACATGGTAGTGAGGTTAGGTATATCTTGCTTTGTTTGGTATTTTGAATTCAGAATTGAAAGAAAATTACAAATTTTTAATGAATATTTAACTGAACAATGAAATTTAACAATTGATATTTAATTAAATGACAATTTTAACCATATAATTGAGTTGTAATATTCTTAATTTTAGCAATAATATTAACTTTTTATCACCTTTTATAAGTATAGTAAATAATTCAAGAATCAACTTAATAATTTTGGAAAGGTGAGTGCCCTCATGCATAGACTCAAGGAGTTTCCAAGCATCACTAGGAAACTCTTGATTGTCAACATGGAGTAGGAATTCTTTCTTAACGCTCTTTAAAATATTCAATATGCTTTATTGTGAATTTTATTGAAATGCATTTGAAAGCTCTGGTATAAAATGTCATATTGATGAGGATTTTTCCATCCCAAAAACTATATTCCACAACTTATAGGCCATTTATTCTATTTTAATGTGTATTTTTCAAAAAATATAGTTAGTCCCATTAAGCATTGAAGATTTATCAAGAGTTAAGATAGGCAAAACTATAATTGCCCTTTAAACTAGACACTTTGACACTAAAAAATCCATAAAAACAATAATTTTTAATGTAATTTAATACTATATTTAATAATAAAGCAAATTTATAGTGTAAATAAATAATAATTATTCAATATAATTATAAACAAAATAAAACATTGTGAAATATTAAGATAAAAAAGGTGTTTTAAGTGTCAAAAAATAATACTAATGTAAGAAAAATTATTAATAATTATAAAAAACCTATAATAGGAAACTTAAAATCAATAAAAGGACCACACTAATGAATCCAGATGTGCCAAAATCTAGGAAGTGACTAGGCACATAAATATACTAAACAAAGTAGTCTAGGTCAAAAGTCAAAAATAAAGGTCAAAGTTACACTATGGTTTTGGATGTAATTTACTTTACACGTAAACCAAAAAAGTTTTATAATTAATTAATTTTGAAAATAAGTTTGGCTAAGTCAAAATTTTATCAAAACAAAGTTGTTTATAGGGTTTTTAATACTATACCACCCTACTTACAAGTTTTTAGCAAAATAAGAGCCATCAACCCTTCTAAGAGTTTAATTAAATATTTATATACATAATATAATATTTAAACTTTTTTAATCTAATTTTTTAAATTAAATATATATATATATATATATATATATATATATATATATATATATAATGTACAAGTAAATTTCAAAAACTAAAAAAAATTAAAGTTTTTAACTTTATGTTACAAAAATACCAAAGTGGGACCCAGGGTTGGTTTGTATGGAAATATTTAGGAATTAATATTAAAAATTATTAAATAAATATTCAAATTTAATAACACAAAACTTCATACCTTTAGCTATTAATGGCACACCTATATAAATAAAGGTGCTCATAGTAAATTGTATGGGCCACCAGGGACTTTTAAACTTTGCCAACCTTTTTAAAAGCTTTCCCCAATGTAGTTTAGAAATTCAAAATTGAATTCTGATGAATAATTCATCATTTCCAATTATCTAGGTTATAATATGGTGCCTAAGGGAGATTTGGATGGTTTTCATGTTTGATGAAAAAATGTTGATTTGATAAGGTCTTTGTAGGAAGATTGTATGCCAAAATCACTAATATTCAGCCACTAAAAAATGTATAATCAACAACTAAATAAATAAAATGAATATTTATGAGTTTTTGTCTTTCTTAGGCCATACATGGGTTGTAAAAATGATTCCAAGGGTGATTTATTTATTTGAGAAGAATTATGATCCTCTAACAAGGTTTTGGGAGGCAACAAAGAAGGTTTGAGTGTTTAAAATAGTTAGTACATGAATTCTTGTGAGGTTTTAAAACTTCATATGTGATAAAGGGATATATTTTATCCAATATTGTGTCCTAGGAATGAAAATAAATAATCATCCTTGAATTTTCTTGGAAATTTGATATTAAATTCAATTTAAATTGCTTTAAAATCCTCTAACTCCCTTAGGCTCTTATTTCATGATAAAATAAATGAAGTAATACATGATAATGGTTATAATGTAAACTAAGTCAAATCACAAGATAAGTGAACATAAATAAATGTACACATGAATTAAATATTAACATGGAAAAACGTTGAGAGGTAAAAAACCCACAAATATGATATTCATTTATATGAGAAACTCCACACCCTAATACAAAGCCTTCTTACTTCTCACTTATTCACATAATCCATATTCATGAATATTTCACAAGATATTTTACACACACAAATATCAAGCACATCAATTTTATTGAAAATGTGTTTTAACATAGTGGTAAAACCTTATTTATAATATGAGTGAGTGGAGGTGACCATCATAACCAATGCTTCCAACCTTTTCTCGAAGAACTATGTTGGTAATTAATAATATGTTTTATTATTTCATTTACATGAGGTTTTAACTTGTGTTAAATATAGTAATAAAACATTTATTATTTGACCAAGTAAAGTGTTAATATCCCAATAATGGTTCCCAAATAACATTAAATGTTCCAACGAGGATGAATGTTAGCTAATCTAATTAAGTTATTTGATTCTTTAATTTTATTTGAAATATATTATGAATTGTGTGGTCAATAATAGGATTATTCACATTTATCCATTAAAATAATCTTAGATCAGTAATTTTTTATTTTCCCTTAGACTCTTTCCCTGTGTGACTAGATTATGAGTCATCGTGAAAGTTATCATATAGTGATCCAACTATAGTTGGGCACATTTTTGCCTTGGAAGTAATTGTGTGTGTCATTTAATTATAAGGTTCTATTTTATGCCTTACCTTATTTATCTTTTGATGTTAATCTACAAACAATCAATCTTTTTCTTTTTTCAAGAACTATGAAGTTAAATGTAGTAGAGTCCAAAATCCAAATATATTAAAATTGATTTTGTTAGAAGCATATAATTTTTATGTCAGTGAAAAAATGGTATTGATCCTTTGGTGGTAGCATTACATCTCTTGTATATATATTCAATTCAAACTATTTAATGTATCTCAATACCTAAAATTTATTCCCTATATTTTCTCAACCATAATCCTAAAACAAGAAGATGCAATTCCACTAATTGTCACATAAATCTCTGTTGGGCACCTAATATAATAGGTTTTCCCTAGGACTATATTTTGGGAGTAAAAACATGTTAGATAGGTGAAAAAAATGCATTGCCTATTCATCCTCAAGCTTTGATTGTGAAGTATAAGGGTGAGTTCCATCATGTGTAATATGCATCAATTTTTCCTCATGAGAAAAGGAGACACATTGATTTTGGTCAAATTTTATTTCCATTTGGTATAACCAAATGGAAAATACTATGAATGCATATTGAGATTTTGTGGCATAATCCAAACCATTATTTTAATCACTTTAGGACCACAATAAATTTGTACTACTATGTTTCTAAATGAGTATTTATAGCTTCCTTTATGTTTTAAGTCTTTTATATCAAAGATAATTTGTGGCAATTATCTTATATTACAAGTGATTTTTACTTATGTAGGATCAACATGATTATTAAAAAGTAAGCACCACTCATGAATAATGTGATTGTTAGATATTTTTACTATGAATGCTTTTGAATTTTTTAGGTTGAGGTTCCTTCTCTTTTTAAATATTAGTATCATGGTTTTTTGTAAATTAACATGCATCCTAATATAATAAGTTTAAATTAAATAAAGGGCTTATGTAATGATCTTTATTTAAGTGGATAAATAAGACCCATACTAAATATAAATTATATTTAAAAAATTTAGGGGATGTAATTTAAATAACACAAAACTTATTTGAATCATATAACATGGTTTTCAATAGGTTCATCCTCCTTTTGAGTCAATACTTGAAAATTGTCCAATGGTAACTTGGTAAACTTGAGCTTATGAAAATGTATTTAAAATACATCTTCAATTTTTTTGAAAATTGATATATACCCATTAGAGAGGCTATATAACTAATCAAGAGATTATTTAGTTAAGCTATTATGAAAAAAAATTAATAAAAAAATTCCATCCTTTGCCTAATGGCCAAAAGAGTGTACACATCATTTAAAATGATTTATATAATCTCATTTTCCATCAAATATAGATAATAAATACATAATAAATTTATAAGTATATATATGTTTAAAGATGTTTATAATAAGGGTTTGTTCCATAATAAGGGTTTTTTCCACCAATATATTATCATGGAAGGTAGGTTCATGTGAAGAAATTTACAATTTTATATTACTAATTTATTGGTAAGCATTATTTATGGTATTCATCATTTGAAGAGTATTGATTGAAGAGATTGGTAAAGAGGTTAAATTATTTCTTGTAGGTTACAAATTTACATCCACATGACACATAGGCATATTATAATCTCCATAAATAATAAGTGCACATTTATTATCATTAAATTTTGGAACCTTTGGTATTTGTTTTGGAAATTTTAGAATATTTAATATTTTCATACTGTTTTAAGGTTTATTTACCTTTGGTGATGATATTAGCAAGTGAATTTGACGTAGGTTTAATAAAGGATCTTATTTTGGAACATTGGGTATTTTTACTACTTTAAGCTTGTAATACACTCTTATTAAAGTTGGTTTAATGTTATTGGACAAAAATTATATGATGTCTTTATTGACATTTAAAAAAAATCAATATGAAATGAAGGAAAAATACAATTATCACCCTTACTAAGAGGGATATTATTTGGCAATGTTGGAATGATAAGAGTTTGAATAAAATTCCTTTGTAAATAGTTTTTAAATTAACCTTGATTTCCTTATGCTTTTGATGAATTTTAGCTTGATTAAATGAAAGAACATTATGTTCATGCATAGCCAATTTGGTTATAAAAGGTCATGGAAAATGTTATCTATATTACTTAAGATTGTTCAACTCATCTCTTGTGATGGTGGTGTCATGGACCTAGTTAGAGGTATGATATCTGCCACCATTAAAAATCTGAGATGACATGCAAGTATATTAGGTAAAATATAACAATAATTAATTTATATTCCTTCATTGATATAAATTTTTATAGTTTCATATTCATAGTCATCAAAATTATTCTATATCATCCATGATGACAAAAATGAAGTAAATAAATATTATGGGGAAAAAAATAAAGAACATCAATTTAGTCTATATATGTTGGGTTCACCAAATTATTAACCCTAAATTTAGATGGGTCAATATAGTATAAGGTTAAGAATATATAAATGAATAAGTAATAGGTGATAAACATAACTATAATAGGTCAATTAACTACAAACTTAGATATACAATATTATAAATTAAAATGCTAAGATATGCTAAAAATAGAAAAGTACATCTATTAATTGATATTTAAATGAATTATAAAGAATAATACTTATCTATTTTATTGTGCACATGTATATATGATATGGAACAAACTAGAAGTAGATTGTATCTACATTCTAGATCAATCATCATATTCTATAAATTTGCATTTTGTGGCTTTAGATGCTTACATTAGACAACATTGGTGTCTAATCTAGATGTATGTGTATAGTAAAAAATATTTATTGGATCTAAGTACAACCACATATAACCTTATATGTTTTCTATCACCTTTCCTTTGATGTGTTTATATATCATGCACAATGTGTCACCATTTATCAAATAATCAAACCTTGGTTTCCTCACCCTTAGAGTGATTATGAGAAAAAAGGATTAGTAGGCACATGGTTTCAAGATTCACCAAGCACCTATATATCAATGGGTGTTATCTACATAGCCAATACTTATGTATTTCTCCTCTATCTGTTAGCTTGTGTATGTATAAGGATTAAATGTGTGAAAATAAAGTGTATATAGTGACCTACTTTTTAACTTGAAAAATAAGGATCATGGAATGTTCATTTAATACTTCAGAATTATATATGGGTTTTCCCTATGACTAATATTGAAATAGGAAATAACAAGGAAGCTTTGTTCACTTTAATGATTTTGTCAAGTTGCCTTATGAGTTTCTAGGTCTATGCTAGGTTAGGTGTGAATGAAGATTGATAGTTTATATATTCCTTTCCATTTTAAAAATATATTTCATTAAATCACTTAGGAAAACCATAAGTATACATTGTATTTGAATATTTTATGACTTTAGGGCACTAGACACTAAATTTGGCATATGACACTAGCATCAACATATGTGTCTAGCTATGACACAAGTGTCCAAGAAGATATAAAATAGGTATAGGTATAAAAATTTTAGAGGATGATAGTAGAAATATTTATAAAATTTTGAGCAGCAGAGAAGGACTAGTCATTATAATAACATATGTTT
This sequence comes from Torreya grandis, assembly GCA_037957365.1. NCBI lineage: Eukaryota > Viridiplantae > Streptophyta > Pinopsida > Cupressales > Taxaceae > Torreya > Torreya grandis. The sequence continues at coordinate 37,372 of JARHVA010008093.1, forward strand.
GGACTAAGAGATAATCAATAAGCCCAAGTGATAGTAGATGTGCATCTTCCAAAAGTGAGAAGGTCTAGTAACTTAAAGGTACATCCATGAGAAGTAATTGAAAAATATACAAGACTAAAGTTCTATATAATTTTGATTTAGTGTCTACAAGTTATGGTTTAGTGTTTTATAGTTCTTAGTGTAACATTTGGGGTTTTAGGTTTTTGGTTCTATGGTTTAGGTTATTAGGTTTTTGACTTTAATGTTTAGATTTTTTTTAAATAAGGTTTAAAATTTTAGGGTTTTAGGTTTTATGGGTTTGAAATTTAGTTTTAATGTTTATATTTTAGGGTTTAGGGTTTAAAGGATTTATGATTTTTGGTTTTATGATTTGGTATTTTAAGGCTTATAGGGTTTGGAGGTTGGGGTTTAGTATTTTTTATATTTAGGGTTTTGGCTTCTTGGGGGTTTACATTTTAGATTAGGGGTTTGGAGTTATTTGTTTAAAGGTTAAGGTTTTTATGGGTTTAAATAATTTATAGGTTTAAGGGTTAGGGCCTTGGGTTTAAGGGTTTAATGTTTACGAATTTAGAGATTAGGTTTTATATGTTTAGGTTTTAGGGTTTGAGGTTATTTGGATTTGGGGTTAAGGGCTATAGTGTTTTTATTATTTATAATTTGGGGTCTAAGGTTGATGTTTTTGGGTTTAGTGGTTAAAATTTAGGTTTTTCATTTTAATGGTTTTTGAATTCTAAGCATTTTAGGTTAGGGGTTTTAGGTTTAAAATAATAAGGTTAGGGCTAAGTGTTAGGGTTACGAGTTTATATGTTATGGTTTTAAGGTTATGGATTCATGTATTTGTAATACCCATCTCTTGTAACCTCCTTTCCCTAATTTAGTAATCATGTTCATCACGTTTGATGATCCCTAGCATGTGATGCCCTTTATTGGTAGTTATTAGGTAGTGTATTTTTTCTAGACTTAATTATTTTAATTGATCTAAATCTTATTGTCATTGATGAATTATAATGTTTTTAACCTAATGTAGTAGTATATCTATATCAAATTCTCTTATCTTCAATCCACATGATTTGGAGATGATGGTAATAGAATTTTCCATTAATGTGGTTACGATAAATCCAAGATGATATCATAAATTATATTTCCTATTGAGATTATTATAAACATATATTTAAAATATTTGCGGTAGTCTTAACATACACACACATATAATCATGGTTTATTTGAGATGGATTATGTGTGTGTGTGTGTGTCTATATATATATATATATATATATATTCATACAAACACATATATGTGTGTGTACAAGTCCTATTAAGATAAAAAAAACAACAACAACAACAACAACAACAACAATAATAATAATAATAATAATAATAATAAAGGGGATCGTTATCTTATGGAAACTGACCTCCCTTATCATAAAAATATTATTGACATTTACTTATTCAACATCATCATTCAAGTATTACTATGGTTCTTAATATAAGGTGGAAAAATAAAAGACAATAATTTATTTATTTATTTTAATAAAATAAATCCTTTATAGTGGTTGGTAGTCATCTTTAAAATATTTTATTATGTTAATTATTTTAAACAATCTTGGTGGAGGGCATGGGCTAGCATATAGGCTTAACATGTCTTAGGGATACTCTAAGCATTTCTCCTTGAATGATAATCCACTTGATATGGACATTGACAAACTAATCAATATTTTCTCCCATCAAGGTTAAAATGGAATTCCATTGTGGAAATTTTAAAAATAGGTTTCTTAGAATGAGTTAGTACCAAGAAGGCGAGAAAATTTTTCATCTGAGACTCAAGCAATGAAGTTCATGATATTATGTGGATGTCATTATTTATATTTCATACAATCTATGTTGATAATGGCTAATGGTTGGTGAGGGAGAAACCATGGTTAGGTATGTTGCAATTACCATTATTTATATGTTTTAGAATTTTGAGAGAATGCACCAAAATTATAAAGATTTCATGTCTATTGAAAAGGATGGAAATTTTTCTTGTTTGGTTTTACACCTGTATATGTGTCTGTACAAGTCCTATTAAGATAACGACAATAATAATAATGGGGACAATTATCTTATTAAAATTGACCTCCCTTATCATAAAATTTTTATTGACATTTACTTGTTCAACATTATCATTCAAGTATTACTATGGTTCTTAATATAAGGTGGAAAAATTAAAGATAATAGTTTATTTATTTATTTTAGTAAAATAAATCCTTTATAGTGGTTGGTAGTCATCTCTAAAATTTTTGGTTGTATTAATTATTCTTAATAATGTTGGTGGAAGGCATGTGATAGCATATAGGATTATCATGTCTTAAGGATATTCTAATCATTTGTCCTTGAATTCCAATCCACCTAATAGGAATAATATTTACAAACTAATTAATATGTTCTCCCATCAAGGTTTCAATAGAATTCCATGGTGGAGATTTCAAAAATATATTTTTTTAGAATGAGGTAGTACTAAGAAGGGGATAAAATTTTGCATCTAAGACTCAAGTGATGAATTTCATTATATGGATGTCATCATTTCTATTGTATACACTTTGTGTTGATAATGGTTTTTATTTAGGGAGGGGGAAACCATGGGTTAGGTATGTTGCAATTACCATCAATTATATGTTTTATAAGTTTGAGATAATCCACCAAATTTATGAAGATTTCATGCCTATTTAAAAGGATTGAAAATTTACTTTCTTGGTTTTACACCTATATTTTATGTAAATATAACATTCATAACATCATATGAGACCACATTTACTGAGGAATTTTGTCTTTGATTATGAAAGACTTTTCTATGCTTCCTCATTGTGAGAAATGTCTTAACATGAAAATTATTGTGATAAGAAGATGAAGTTATAGGTTTCCATGTGATTGATGGAGGCATCTAGAGGACATTGGAGTAAAACACTAAAAGCTTCAACTAAAAATGATTCATGTCATTTCTTGGAGAGTCTCTTTTTAGAATCCTATTCTATGTATTTTCATTTATTTATATAACATTTTATAGTATTCAAAATAGGTGTTATGCTAGTCATAATATTTATCTCAAGTAATTTTTTATCTTTAAACTGTAAAATTACAATTGGTGATGGTATTTAACTAAACCTATAGATTATTTAATAGGTCATTGGAATAAGAATATGAAAACCTTGATGATTTACCCCCACTTGAGCTCATCCCATTTGCCCCTATTTTTGGGTTTATTATTAATATGATTAACTTTCCTTTTTGTATGTTTAATAAAAAAATTGTACATTTTATCTCTCTTGGTGTTTACAATTTGTTGGCACATGAATTTAGCATCTTTATATACTTTTCAAATCACTCATGTTTAGGATTGATGAAGTTAATATAATGTTTAAGAAAGGAAACCTTGAGATTAACATCCAATTAGGTAGATGTAAATTTTTTATTCTATTTTTATGGATGATAATAAACTTTATGTAAACTACATTTAACTTATATCTAGGTGCATACCCTAAATCTAAAAGTAATCCTTATAAATATACCACATGTCTAAATCTTATATACTAAAATATAGCATGTGAAATTAAGATATAAATAATATATATCATAATAAGATTTAAATCCATGGATAAGAACTTAATGAAGTTCATCCTTTAAAATAATAATGATAATACCAATAATACACTTATTCAGGTGCATGGAGACATATCAATGTTTGGTATTTTAAGTAATATATGAATGGTTCTTATAAATAAATATATTAATTACTATTTTTTTTGTTATGGTTTATTAATACCTAAAAATTTACCATAATAATAATACACACATATTAGGGGGGATTAATAATTTTGGGTTTAATTTGATATAAATCAATAATCAAAATAAATGGTAAAGATGGATATACTTTGAGCATATGGATGGAATATTTTAGAATAATTGATTTAATATCTCAGACAAGGAAATTAGATATTAAATAAAATTAGATTATTATACCTTTGAGGGAAACTTGGATCAAGAAATTTAGTAAATAGAGCTAAAAAAGAGCAAGATCATAAATCCTATCAAAATCAGAGAACTAGTCAAAGAGGATAGAAGAGTGTGCAAAGAATAAGTTGATATGGAAGAGTAATCATCCTCTACTTCATGACCTTATTTTTAGGAATCTCCTTCTCATATATTATGAAAGAAGTGACTTTATGACTCCTCCCTAGGGTCATAAATTAGGAAGTAAATGTAACCCTTTTCAAACCTCCTTAACTAGAAGGGATAAAATATGTTTCTATTTCCATGGATTTGTAAAAATCTCAAGGCCTAGATGAGTTTCCCCCATTCTTATTCAATAATTATGGGAGATTATCTAATTAGAGGTAATGTAAATAGTGTCATAATTATTCAATGCTATAAATATTATCAAAGAATTAAATAATAAATTATTGGTACTTATTCCAAAAGAAGTGGGGGATAATCAGCTAAACTATTTTAGACCTATCAGTATATGTAATACCTTTTAAAAATTATACACCAAAACTCTAGTCACACGTATTCAATCCCTATTGTAGAAGAGAATTATTGAGCAGCAGGGAGCCTTTATTTTTAGGATAAAAATCACTGATGACATTATTATTTCCCATAAATCATCTAGTCTATGGCCAACTCTCTCAGACAATGTATGTTCCTCAAGATGGACACAAAAAAATCATATGATAGGGTTTCTTTTATATTATTGGATAGGGTCCTTGAAAATTTTGGCTTTATATTAGGCATTATATGACTAATATAAGACTTTATATCTATTCCCCTATTCTTCATCTTTGTCAATAGGGTTATGAAAGGTTTTTTATTAATAAGTAGATGACTAAGACAAGGGGTTCCCCTATCTCTATACCTTTTCATCATGTTGGTTGAGTCTCTAGAAATAATTATGGGGCATGATATAATTAAAGGAGCTATTAAAGGCATCAATATTTCCCCTAATAGAAACCCTACCACCCATCATTAATTCATCGATGACATGATTATAATGGAAGAATCTATGATAGGAGAATCCAAGGCTATAAATTGTATATTTTTAGATTATTAATAGTTTTATGGATAATATACCAACTATTCCAAAATCTCCCTTTTATTTTTTATCACCTTGAAAGAATTATAGAATAACCTTTCTAGAATCCTAGGATGTCAAATTAGAAACTTGACTACAACTTATTTATGAATGTTAGTTTTCATTGAAAGAATGATAGTAGACGTATATAATCCTATAATAGATATAATTTAGAATAAAATGGAAAAATATAAAGGCAAAGTGATTTTTTAGATAGGGAAACTCTATCTTCTCAAAAAAACCCTTCAAATCATTTTAGTTTACATGATGTCCATATTCTACATTCCTAGCCAAATTATGGATAGAATTTAGTAGATTTAAAAGAGATTCCTTTAGAAAAGAATAAAAGAAATATTCAAGTTTACCCTAATTTATTTGGATAAAGTATACATTAAAAATGAAATTGAAGGCCTCAGACTTAGGAGAGTTAACAATATTAATGAAGCCTTGATAACCAAATTAGGTTGGAAAATCATCAAAGAAGACAAATTATGGACCAAAATCATTATGTCTAAATACATTAAAGGTAGGGAAGAATATAGTCTCCTATTATATGAGGGTCATATCAATGGTTGATGATTTTAATAATATTTAACTAGAAGGAAATAGCTACTAATAAAATGCATCATGTGGAATATTGTGGATGGGAGTAAGGTGAACTTTTGGGATGACACTTGGTTGTTTTACTACCCACCTAGTTCCAAGAACCCATGGACCAAAGTTATCATTTTATTCAAAGATAATTATGGTCCTAAATTAAAATACTACTAGAATGATAATTTTGAAATGAGGGCCTCCAAATTTCTATATCTAGTGTCAACTAATGAGGCTACCTCTCAAAACTTGAGAGACCTAAACATGAAACTATAACAAACATCATTATTTTCCTAGAGATGAAAATTAGATTTGGTCAACATATATTAGTGGATAATTTTCAGTTATATTTGGATATTTTATGGAATTATACCTATATAATGATGGGCACATTTGGAAGGATATGTAGATCAATAATCTCACTCTAAAAGTTAACATCATTTTTATAGATTGTAGCTTAGACTATGATACTCACTATTGATAACCTAACAAAGAGACGAATGATCATCCCTAATAGGTGTGTACTTTTTATATGTAAAGTGTTTTATTTTTTTTGGAATATTAGAGTTATATTCCTAAATAATAAAGGGGATAAGAAATGTAAATTAGTAAATAAATATGCAAGAATTAACCTACTGATTTGTGTAAATAGATTGTATTTTTGCCTTTTCTAAATATAGTTAGAAGTAAGAGAGATTATAACTTATCTTATTTTGACTGATCGAGACTAAGAAAAGGTATTGTACTAGAAGAGTAAGACTAATAAATAGTCAAAAATAGGTCTTTGTACATGATTTCTTGATTGCGTAGGAGCACCCAAAATAAGACACCTTGTTATCTGACATTGTAGTCCTATTTCAGTGCTATTGTCTTGAGGCTTAATTTTTTGGGCTCTATTCAAAATGTTTTTTTACCCTGTCACTGAAATTTTAGGGTCTAGGACCTTGTAGATATCATTTTTGCCTATTTTAATCTTTAAAACCCTTAGGATCTCTTGGTGCTCAAACATCAATGAAAACTTGGGAAAGAGAGAGAAGGGGTTAATGTGTAAAGGATATGTTGGATGCACTTCACACCTCATGTGTGGTCACACTACTTACATACCAATACTCCAAAGAGAAATCAAGATAATATAGTTCTCCCATTTAAGTATAACTCTAATCAATACAAGTATAATGGAAAATTGGATGTGTTTCAGCTAGCTAGGGACTAGTGTAATGAATTGAGTAGGCTTTTGATAATATTTGAAGGTTGTATGCAAATAATATGGAAGAGTGCTTGAGTGTACTTAATTGTATTCTTGTGTCTCTCTTAAAAATGAGTGTTAACCCCTCTAAATGGAATTTGAATGGCATTTTATAGGGAAACTAATGATCATAGGTTAAATAAATTCATGTGAGGCTGATAAGGAAAAATATAAAGAACTAGAAGAATATGACCATTGGAGGAAAAAGTGAACTTGGACAATAATGCTAAAAATAGGACACCCTAGGTTTCAGTGCTCTTATCTTATTTAGGCACTATTATCCTAAGGGGATGAGACCTAGGGGAATTTATTTAGGCATAAGAGGGTTTCTAAGGTCTGAAAGGGATAAGTATGAAAAGCTTTAAATGACTAGGAATCAATGAAATAAGTAGCCTAGAAGGGTTGTGTGAGCCACTATATCTTAGAAAACTATACTGAAACGATTAAATCTAACTAATCTAGAAGGTATGCCAACTGCCTAATCTAAACTAAAAGTGAGAACCATCATTCCATGTATGATAAGCCACTATATTTGAGAAAACTTTATTGAAACTGTTGAATCTAACTAATCTAGAAGTGCAAAAATTATCTCTAAACTAAACTTTTTACCTATTTCTAGAAAGCTTGAGTGTTTTCTTGCCTAGACAATAGTCAAAAAATGTGGACATCCCTATGTTTGGCATTGTTATCCATTTTTGGTACTATTGTCTAGTGTAAAAAATGACAACTAATTTGAAACTATAATTTTTTTTCTACTCTATTTTCACCAGTTTGACCTCTAGATTCTATATTGAGTGTTCTAAATGTTGTTTCAATTATTAAGAAGTTTGATCTTATGACAAACCCATGTTTGATGCCCCCTCTTCTGAGGGTAGGAATGATGAACCTACCATGATTGCCTTCAGAAGAAAAGAGTCCTAAAAGTGTGATAAGTTTTATATATACAAGATATAACATTGAATATTTGACAAGATATTTTAAGATATAGCAATATTCAAATTGAAGATTGTTAGATCAATAGGGGTATGCCTAGATAGATATAGCAATGTAGGATCATGTGCATGATACTGAATTGGATTGGTAATGTTATATATTAGTTATTAGTTTTTTAATAAGCATGGAGGGATGGAGCATGATGTCCATCATGGCATCCAAGAAGTAAGATAAATGCATGATTGGAATCATAACATTACACATAGTGAGGAGTAAATAAGAAAGTAAGCATACGAAGCAAGAAGCAAGAAACATACAAGGGTGGCCAAGGGGCCATGCAAATAGGGGAAATGGACATATGTCACTCAAACTAAAAGAAAATAATGGAAGGCATGTTCAAATGCCACATACACATATAAGTGAAAAAACAAAGTTAGCATGATGGCCATAAGCACATGAAAGTGTAAAAATAAAGGAAATTGGAAAATGTCTTAAGGCACACACATGAAATAGAAGCAAAGGACATTGGAAAATGTCCTAAGGCACAAACAAGAGATAAGCTAGAACTAGAAATGCAATCACTTAAGCTACACTAAGCAAGGAATGAAAACAAGAGTAAGATATAGAAGATATATACACATAACTAATCAAAACAAATGTGAAAGTATGGAAAACATGTGTAGCACAAGAATAGGTATATGCTAAGAAATACATGAGTGATAGGTACTAGTGAAATGTTAATGTAGTAATTTGTATAATCTAGTAGGGAATGTGTATCAATATAATAACTTAGAGTGTGTAGTGTAGAAATGACATAACCTAGATGGTGTTGTCATGTAGAAGATGCCCCCAGTGTGTATGTATATTGATATGTGTCTTGAATCTAGAAGAAAAAATTCCTCTTCAATGGGTAGAGTGAAGCAATAAAAGATCTAGATGTCACTGCACACACTCAAAAGAGATCAAGTGAAGCATGGTAGTGTAGATAAATCAACATACAATAGCATGGGACAAAAAATTTAAGTCTTAGGATGATAGTAGTAATGTAAACATGGATAATCCATACAATAAAAATATGTTTTTTGGTGTTTTTACAAATTTTTGAATGTTTTTATATTTTAAAGTTTTATATTGTATTTGTATTTTTGAAAATATTTGAACTATGTACAATAAATAATGAAATTTTATACACAGTCAGTGTTGGAAATAAATGATACTAACCAGTGAGTCTTAGATGAGACCCCCTATCATGATGTCCTATATCAAATAATGGGATTGTGCATGATCATGAGGCATGATGGAGTGCCTAAGATTATGTAGCTAAAATATATGTACATTTTAACTACTCTAAAATATTTGAAGTGGAAACTGAATATGGGGTCCCTCTATGAATCTGATAAGTGGATGAAACTATAGGGCTCTTAGGGACCCATCTAAAAGTAGGAAAAGAAACCCTATGAATAGGTGTTCTCTATGTAGCTATATGAGACCACAATGTAATTACTTGAGGTGTGAACACTGTAGCTAGAAGCTATCTAGAATCTTGAAACTATGGGTGTGTATGAACCCTCTATACTAATTATGTATGTTATTATTATATCTAAATCAAAAGTGGAAGCTATATTGAAACTAGAAGAGAAGCTAAAATCGATGGGAGAACTAGAGCTAGTGATTGGAAGCTGGTAAATAGCTCTAAAGTGGGGAGTGGTGACTCATAAATAACTCTACCAATTGTAATAACCTGGTTAGCATGAATGAATTTCATGCATCTATGAAATATAGAAGGTATTACCCTAAGTTTTTAAATCCATGGTTAACCAAGTAATATGTCAGAAACCATTGCACTAGGAACTATAGTGAATGGTGTGGCCACATATGTAGGACCAACCTTTAATGGAAGTACTATCTCGCCCAATGAACTTTGTATATGCCCACTAAAACCACTAATAATTGTGTCTATCGGAGTGATATCCTACTCTAAATAATCCAAATGTTGTATAAGTTTGAAAGTGCACATATTAAGACTAGAACCATTATTTATGAGTATATTATGAATATGTTGATTCTGAATATGTTCTCTGATAAATAGTGCATCATAACCCATATTATCTTTGATAATTTCATGATCTAAAAAAGATATCAAAGGCCTAGCTATAACTTTAGACTCATACACCCCTATCATAACACTCAAAAGATGTGATTCCATTAAAGGTGCCTGGTATGTAGCTGGTGGAGGATGTGTATGGTCTGTATGATGAACACCTGATATGTTCTCCTTTTCATGTTTTAAATTTTATGGAAATGGATCTAATTTTTTTATAAAGATTTATCTTGTGTTGGTTTTGCCTTTGGAGGCTCAAGTAAAGTGCCTAGATCAAGTGAATTATCATCAATCAAATCCTATATCTTATGTCAAAAATTGATGCATTTGTTTATTATATGGCTTGGTGATCTATGAAAATCACAAAATGCATGTTGATCATATCCCCATGGAAGAGGATTTGTTAGATCTACTTATTAGATAAGATGGAGAGTGATGATGTTAAATTCTAATAACTAATGTTAAACCCTAGCTAGAGAAACTAGTAGATTGGTAAATGCACGATGAGGAGGTGTTGATAGAACCACACAATGAGGGGTCTTAGAAGCTACATTAACTATTGGTTGATTTTGATTCTTATTATCATTGATTTTGACCTTGTATGGGACTATTTTGCTTCTCTTATTAGTTGTGTCTAGGATACTTGAATACTTAAGTTTACCCATTAAAATTAGCTTGACTTATCTTCCCTTGAGTGTATGACACAATTAGATGAAGGAAGAGAATATTTTAACAAAATATATTCATGAAATACTGGTAGAAGGATCTATTTGAAGATGTATTGTAGCTATTGATCAACCATGGGGTTAGTTAACTTAACTAGAATAGTCTTGTATCTTTGAACATAATCTATGAAAGGCTCATTTGACCTTTATTTCTACTATGTAATCTATGCATATGAAACCTTATCACCAATGTTAATACTAAAATATGCTAAAAAAATTTTTACTAAAGGATTGAATGTCATGACCAATTGATTTTATAAAGTATAAAACCATTGTAAATCATAATCTTTTAGGATCCATGGAAAAAATTTGGTAAGTAGTCAGTCAATGGGTAGATAATCCAAACATGCTATATGAAAATCTCTCAAATGTATCTCTAGATCACCCTTTTCATCATAAATAACAAGCTTGGGTTAAACAAATCCTTGTGGAAACGGTGTAGAAGTAATGTGACATGTCAATGGTGTATGCATAAGAGAAAAAGAATATTAAACCTATGTAGGTCTAGTGATACCTTTCTCAAGATGTTTCATCTTGGATTGAAGAGATCTTATCTCTTCTTAAGGGCTACCACATTGGGAGATAGGGATGTAATAGTTGTAGCTGGTGCCATGGAAGAAGGTTGTGATGCTATAGGGGGTTATTGAGACATAGTTGTCCCCATAGTGTCATTTTCAACTAGTTTCTCTATGGGGATGGAAGACTCAAATCTTAGCCTTTTTAATTTAAATGATAGATTCCAAAATTAGTGTGTGATCTTTAGGTTGTTCCTTAAGTCTTTCTTTAAAATTTTGTAAAATCAAATATTTGTTGAGTACAACTTCATTATCAACAATGGGTGGAAGTGGATCAGTAGTCTAATGTGGTGGAGCATGAGCATCAGTGTGTACATCATCATTTTTATTTTCATACTACCCTTTGTCAAAATTATCCTCATTAAAATTGGTGTAATCTGGATGTGTAGAATCTATGAATGTAACCTAAGTTGGTTATTTATCCATGGTATGTGGTCAAGTTGCAAGAATCAAGGTGAATTTAAGAGGATTGCCACTAATTCTTTCACTTCGTATCAAAGGAAAAGATGCAAGGAACTTAGGTGGAATAAGGAAAACAACTTGGATAATAGTAGAAAAGATTAAGCTAATATAATATAAACAAGGAACTACAATATGCATATAAAGAATACGAAGCTCTAAAACATGTAAGGTTATATTTTAAGAAGCAAAGAGGTACTAGTATAAGCAACTAGGGATTTTTTATAAATACTATTTACAAAATAAAATGAACTTTTGAATTTGAAATTGATTTTCTGAGTTAGATTTTCAACACAAAATGTAGAATTTGATTGGAAAATCTTGGGAAAATAACTGGGAACTAGTTGATGTGACTAGGGTTTGAAAAGATTTTTTTTTAAATTAGTATAATAAATTTAAAAAAAATCTATGAATTTTTATTATTTATCTTGAAAAATTTAAGAAAAATATAAAAATATTTCTAAAATTAGCAATATATTTTTCCTAGTGGTTTGAAAGTGTTTCTATGCAAATAGGATCTAGTATATGCAAACTAGTATTTGGATGAATTTATTTAAAATATTTCAATTAATTTTCAATTTTATAATTTTTAAATTAAAAAAAATTAGGAAAATATTTCAAAAAATTAGAAATATATAACCCTAGGGTTTCTAGGGTTTTTGTGTGAAAATTTGAAGTCAGGTTCACCAAATGTTTTATTGTTTTTAGAATATTAGAGTTATATTCCTAAAAAATAAAGGGGTTGAGAAATGTACATAAATAAATATGCAATAACTAACCTAATAATTTGTGTAAATATATTATATATTTGCCCTTTTAAAACTATAGTAAGAAGTGAGAAAGATTAGAACTTAGCTTATTTCAGCTAACTTAGACTAAGACAAGGTATGGTACTAGAGGAACGAGACTTAGAAATAGTCACAAATAGGTCTCTAGAATTATTTTCTTGATGGAAAAGAGCACCCAAAATAGGACACCCTATTATCTAGTGTTGTATTCATATTTTGAGGTTTTTTTCCTAAGCCTAAAAAAATTTTGGGTTCTATTTGGAATGTCTATGTCACCCTATCATTGAAATTTCAGGGTCTGGGACCTCACTGAGCTCATTGTGTGCATATTTTAATATTTAAAACCTTTAGGAGCTCCTAGTTATTGAACTTGAATGTAAACTTGGGAAGAGAGAGAAGGGTTTAATGTGTAAAGGATACATTGGATGCACTTCACACCTCGTGTGTGGGCATGTTGCCTACATACCAATACTTTGAAGAGGGATCAAGCTAATATAGTTATCCCATTGAAGGGCTTGGTGCAATTTATGTATGATCAATGTAAATATAATGTGAAATTAGATGTGATTTAGTTGGCTAGGGACTAGTGTAATGACTTAAGTAGGCTTTGATAATATTGGAAGGTTGTATGCAAAGAATAGGGAAGAGTGCTTGAGTGTACTTGTTTGTATTCTTGCATATCTCTTAAAAATGATTGTTAAACTCTATAAATACACTTTTAATGGCCTTTTATAGGGAAACTAATGATCATGGATTAAATGAATTCATGTGAGGCCAATAGGGAAAAAGATAAGGAATCAAAAGAATCTGACCATTAGAGGTAAAAGTGAACTTGGATATAGTGCCAAAAATAGGACACCCTAGGTTCCAACACTCCTATCTTATTTGGATGCTATTATCCTAAGGTGATGAGACATGGGGGGATGGATTTGGGCTTAAAAGGGTTTCCTAGGTCTAAAAGGGCTATGTCTAGAAAGCTTTGGATGACTGGGAATCAGTGAAAGAAGTAGACTAAAAGGGTTGTGTGAGCCAATGGAGGACCTATGGATTAGGTGTCTTAGCCTTACTAAAGTTTTACAATTTCACATTTTACATGACTACATAAAGAGGAAAAATTTAGCCATTTGTTTTTAGATTTCCCCTATGCATTCAAAACTTTTGACTTCCTCTTTTAGAAGTTTAATATCACATGGCTATAACCTAACTCCCTACTAGACCTTATTATATAATGAAATCCACCTTGGAAGCTACCAAACCTAGAATTATTATGTCACTTGAGACTCCCCCACTTCTTGTGGGGAATTTAGAAAGAAGGAATGAGTGTATATTTAAGGACAAGAGAAGCTACTAGAGGTATACAACTTGTAGAGTCTCGAATGCTATAAAGTAAAATTAGAAGGCATTCTCCCTGAAGGGTAAATATTCCCTCTTTGAAGATGAAATTATCATTTTAAACAACTATAATATTTTTTCCATTGATAAATGATCATTCCTTTAAAATAAATATAACCTAAGTCAAGTGGACAAGACCTCTAAATTTTTGGTATAAGTTAACTTTGATGGGGAAACCAAAGGCAACCCATAGAATTTAGGTGGAGGAGGAGTTATCAGGGATAGTGATGGAATTATTGTGGTTGCTTATGTGGACCTATTTGAATCCAAAATAATAACATGGAAAATCCTAGATCAACTCTAAGGGAAATATATTTGGTAGAAAATATGCAAATTTAGAAGATTGATGTCAAAGGGGATTCCTTAAGAATTTTAAATCATGTTTCTAGAAATTCGTAGCCTACTTAGACCATTTAAGGAGAAATTGTAGATGGTAAATCCCTCTTGGAGTGATTCAAGGAGGTTAAAATATCCCATATCTATAGGGAGGGTAACAAGAGGGATCATGGCATGGCTAATTTAGGAGTTGGTAACACTTGTTTCAAGTCTTGGCATAAGGTCGATGACCTCCCTAGCCATATAATCCACATCATGATTCTTGATGTTTATAAATACCTTAGGCCCTAAGAAGGGGAATATTCTAATCATTGTAGGTAATCAATGTTTGTAATTTAACTTTTTAGGTTATTTCTAGTGTAAATCCTAGATTGTTAAAGGGATGAGTAAAAAATGTTAAAAACACACACACACACACACACACACACACACACACACACACACACACACACACATTAAAAATAGATAAAATTAATTTACCCAAAATAGTGAGTTTGAGGAGCATATTCACTTATTTGGAGTAAAATGAGTGTCCCTAGATGATAGAAACACTGAACCAAGTTAGGATAATAGCCTAGAGTCATTTAATTTTGACTCTAGATTTTGTTTTCCTTAGGATAATAACATAGTTAGCTAGACACTAACACATTTCACTATTCGAAAAGGCACTATGCTAATATCCTTTGGTGGATAGGAAGGTTGAGACTTCTGGGGATGCTGTGAGAGGTCTTGTAGGTTTTGTGGATGTGTTCAGGAGATTCTAATCATAATTTTATGTTATTATTTATTTATTTCTCATTTAAAAACCTAAGGGATACCTACATACATGAAAAAAAAATGCAAAAGGAAGGGTAAAAGGTGGGTTATATGATACTATGATTACACGATACAAAACCCTTACTATTATATACACTACCTACATTAATCCAAATGATAGGTGTCTCAGATCACATGTACGTCTGCCTTAAGTAATGTGCATAATTAACATAGTATGATAGAATGAATTTTTATTAAGACATTATTTGATCAAGCATGTAGATCTACGTGTGATGTTGAGTAATATGCAAAGTGTTGAGCTATATTATCGACTATTTTTATGTAATTATGTGCCTCAATAGTAAGTTTTATATGTAAAATCCCTTGTAGGATCTTTATATATAAGGAACTTTAATTTGAATGTAAAATGGTTGTTCATAGGATGACAATGTGAAAAGATAGATAAAATCATAATAAAAGACCCAAATAAAGGCAAAGACCTAAAATAAGCTAAAAATATGACTATTAGACAATAACACTGAGGTGGAGAGTAGTGTAGTACAATATTATCCATGACTGCACTATTGTCCTATAGGTAAGAAACTAGGTTATGACTAAAAGAAATAGGTTAGGGGACATAATGACTAGGATAGTCAGGACATAAGACCATTGGAGGTCAAAAAATATGGGTAGACAAGTCATGATAAGGAATAAAATACCAAAGTGACCATATGAATAAGACCTTCATTCATGATTAAGAACTTCTTGTGAGAGAGCTACAAAAGACATAGTACTTGTGTTTACTTGACTAATTTAGGATGTGTACATTTAAAACCCTTTTATTCTAGTAATTCAATTTAAATTAAAGTATTAGAGTGAAATAAAAATAAAATTATGTATATGTACATACCTATGTAGATGTGTTTTGGACTCAGCCCAATTCTTGGCTAGAGAAGTGGATGGGCATTTGGAATATTGGCTATGAAAATAAAATCCAAAATATGGGTTTCCCCTAATTAAATTTGAATAATTGACTAGATTTTGAGAAATAAATCCCTATTTTTCCACACTCTGATATGTGAGTAAGTATGAGAAGTAATGTGTAAGTGTTCTCTCCCCCATTCTAATGTATAATTGAGTCTAAGAATAAATCTATAAGTGACAAGACCTACTTCCCCCACTCTGATATGTAACTAAGTCTGAGAATAAATGTGCTCAAATGTTAAAATTATCACTCAACCTATTTAATCTAGCTATGGTGAAAAAATATGGAAAATAAATATAGATGGATATATGACCCAACTTGGTGAAATCTTAGTGACATCCTTGTGAGTGTAATCTAGTAGTTTGTGCATAAATAATGGTATAATTAACCATTCTATCTATATAACCTAGTGAAATCATATGGGGTTGAGGACATGTGCCTGGATCATGCCCCTAAACCTTATATTTGAGTAATGTATTTATATCCTTATATAACATTGTATGTATATATAAGGATGGTGTACCATGTTCCTACCCCATAGTCATAATATAAACTTGAAAATATGTTAAAATCCTATGTAAAATATAAGAATCCAAACTAGTAGAACCTTGTAAATCTAAGTCAAACTGTGTATCTCATTATATGATTATCTAAGTGTTTGAGTAAAGAAAATTATGTCTGTATATCTGAGTTATTGAGTAAATCTATGTATTTAAACATCTGAGTCATCTATGTATCTTAGACAAATTGTGTGTCTAAGTCACTAAATTAGAAAATTTTAGGAAATTATTATTTGTATATTTGATCCATTGAGTAAATATATGTATCTGAATATCTGATTCAATATATGTATCTGAGTAAAATTATATATGTGTGAATAGTGTATATATTCCCCTCTTTTGGTCAGAGAGCCAAAACTAGGGTAAGGGAATCAAACCAAAAGTGATATTGATAGGCATGTTAGTGTATATTTAACATTGATGAGATGATTTTACGATTGATTATTTTAAAAATTGTATAGGAATTATTTATAAATGGATACAAAGATAAACATGTGGTCTATAGTGAGTTTTTAAGTAAAAATGATATTTGTTTTTCTATGGAGTAAAACTAATTGGGATAGAAGTGTAACTTGTACAGCATAAGGGATATCATCATCGAGTTTTTCAAGCAATAAATATATCAAAAATTGGAGCCATGGTTCTTGAGATATCATGTTTAGAAGATTTTGGTAATAGTTGGAGAAATTTATGTGCAAGGTCAACCTTAGCTTGGTGGCATTTTTAAAACATTGGTTAAATAGGTCTGATTGATTTATTTAAAAAATCATTTTAACTTTAAAATTTGAGAAAATTATTTCTCTGAGTCAAGAGAATATGTCGAAGATATGAGGTGCAAATATAAATCACTATGAGGAGGTGGAGGCACTTATCTAGAGTGACAAAGAGGTCACCCTGGTAAGAATTCTATAATTTTTCATGTTTCTAAACCATTGATTATATTTATCATCATTATTCACATAATTTGAGCTAGATTAGGCATTTTTTATGAGGTTTTTGCTATTATCCTAAAGACAACACTAGTGTCCTAGACTACCACACTACTATCTATGAATCTCGGTAGTGTCCAACTCTA